>JADNRY010000664.1:0-32336 GCA_015501585.1 Rhodocollybia butyracea
GTTATTGGGAGGATTGTGAGTGATGTGCGCAGTGTCATATGTGCGGTTAAGACACCAGTGCTTGACTTCCTCTGGCATGTCCTTGACACAGTTAGAAGCCTTGGTGCGACATTACCTCCACAACGGTGACAGCCATCCATAGACATATCGCACCAGCGATTTCCGCGACTGTCTATAAATCCTTGTCCATCTTCATGGCCGCTTCCATTGGAAGCTCCCCTCTTCCTCCCCTCTACCACTAAAACTTTCCCTAGTACCAGATCCATTTCCGACTTCCTCCTTTACTTCCCTTTCGGAAAGCTGTAGCATAAGCATGAGCAGCCTCTACACGGGAGGATGGTTCAGACGGGTTATTAATCCCATCTAAAATTTCATCGGCTCTCTTCTCAGGGTCAAATGAAACCATAGCACTCTCAAGAACAGTGCGGCAGGTTTTAAGATTGGGCTCGCCAGTAGGTTGGGCAAGAAGAGATGTTTTCCAGGCTCGAATGATGAATGAAGGTTCTGGAGCATGATATCCTTGTGATAACTATCAGAGATTGTTTCACCGGAAGGGAGTAGTGCCTGAAGACGAGCACGCATATCATCCAAAGCATCAAGATAGACTTTGGTTGGTTTAAGCGGATCATGCGTAATGCGGTGATAGGCAGCACGTGTAGCTGAACGTGAGGAAAATGATGATTTTTCAAAATAGGAGACAAGTGCACTCCAGATTTCGGAAGCATTTGTCTTATCCTTGTAGATGTTTCGGCAGTCTCGATTAGTGAGGGATTTAATGATGGACGCAGCCTGTGAGTTGAGTCGATCCCATTCCTTGGCATCAGCAGCCTCTGATGGACGTGAAGTCAACCCTGTGGCAATCTTGGCGCTCTGACCATCTGCACTAAGCACCATTTGCAGAACATCCTCTTTCCAGTTGCTCCAGTCATCAGCATTTGTAGTGGAAAGTAGGGGAATGTTCCTTCCAAGATTAAGAAGAGCTGAAAGTGTGGCCATAGTGAATGAATATGAGTCGTTGAAAAGGGATTGGGGATGGGATGATGAAATGAGTGAGATTGAGTGATTGGGTGAAAAGTAAAGCTCCTAGATGATGAATAAAACTCTTAGATGTATAGTGTGGACACGGGGCCCATAACCTGTTGGTTAATAAAGACTCCTAGACTCTTAGATGGCTCTGAGATGGCTCTGAGATGGCGGTTCAAGACTACTATTAGATTGTTATCAAGGGTTGTAGTTACACATCATTTGTATATATGTGTTTATCCACAGCCTCGATTGAGCAGCCAGGATAAATATCCAACAGGAAATGATATATAAAGCATCTACTTTTCCCAGTTAAATTAAGGATATCAATAAACTCCAAACAACATGTCTCGAGATACTCCCACTCAGGCTGGATCCCATTTAGTTTCTTCAATTCTCAGTCGGCTCTATTAAAAAGAATACTCTGAAAAATAAGATTTCGGATCCTCCCTTTCGAACGCTGAATCTACAGCGTGCTTTTCCGACCGGGACTCCTGTTCGACAACATGCAACACGTCGCCCACGCCCAGAGCCTCTACCGCACGCCACTGAGGACATATGCGTATTATTAAGGATGGCATGTATTGATTGCCAAAGATGATATACAACAGTTCTGCGAGGAGCACACCGGTATGGCAGGTAAAGCGTTTTCGGGATTCGATAGCCTGGGATTGGAGTGTGATGAGAACAGAGCAGTTCTTCTGAGAGACTGAGTCCTCGTAAATCATGCTCGACCATTTTAGAAGCTTGAGGAAGAGACGCGCTGCACGCGAACAACATTGCCAGCGAGTGGGCGCGACTCGGAGGCGGATATCTTTGAGATGCTTCGCGGAATCGTAGATTCTTCTCTGAAAGGATTCGGAATTTACTGATAATCAAATCTCTTGGGCGTAAATTCACCGTAAAAACGGTTAGTGAGCGAAAGGGATGATGGAATCTCGAAATCAGGAGTTTCGCGACTTGAATTCTCTGCCCTTGTGAAATGCATTGGCACGAAAGAGTATTCATATACAAGAATCAAAACTGATAAGTTATCAAGATCTTCTGCACAACACGCAAGGCACAGATACTACTTCTATTTCTTTGACGGCAGGCATACCCTTGGACGTGGATAGTCCTACAGTTGACTTCAGTACCTATAAAAGGCAGCCTGCATATCGAGAGATCTCCAAGACCTCCAGAACTAAGTTTCAAAGGTATCTCTTTACTAGCATTTCATTCGTATCTTGCTATGGACTGACTAAATTTTCAGGCGGTTACAACATGAAGTTTAACCTCTCGTTAGCCGTCGTCGCTGCGACACTCAGCCTCTCCGCTCATGCCTTTGAGTGGGCCCAGTACACCGACTCCACTTGCAGCAGCACCGCGGATATCACGACTATCGGTGCCCCGGTCGCTTGTGGTTTTGCTGAGCCGGACGTCCTTTGCAACTGCTTTCCACAAGACGGTGCTTCAATCCAGATGTTCGCAGACGACGAATTCGCCGTTTGCAATGCCTGGGTGTTTTCCGAAGCAGACTGCTTTGATCTCATAGCCCAGATTCCAACCAGTGGATGCACGACGTTCTTGAATGCGGCAGGGGAGCCATTGTCGGGTGGATCCATCGGGGTTGACTGCAACCCAGGTTGATGCATGAGATTCAAGAGAGAGGAGACCATTGTACTTATCCCTGGTTTCGCCAAGTCCTGTATTATGTTCAGTGATAAAATCGTAGCTATGATATGAAATGTTCACGATGCACTCACCTTTGGCGCACCGGAGATCCAAGGATGGAAGAGATGATGAATGCTTTGAAGGTGGCCAAGCGGGGGTGGTTGTCAAGCACACCCTTCGTCAAGCCAAACTTGCACTAGAGTCAAAGCACCAAGGATTCAACGGATTTTAAGCACTTATAGCACAGAAGGCGACATACTGAAAAATTACATGAGCATTGTGAATAATGATATTAGTGATTGTACAACACACTCGTAGAACATACAGAAAATCATAGCCTTACACCTTGGGTAGAATCGCCGTGCTCGAAGTACACGTATGCAACTCATCGCCTCCTAGTACTACCCGCTCGTTTCGACATGTAGTACACACAGCTAAAACGAGCAACATTCTCCCGTAACCACGGGAGAGCATCAGTGGCGACACCTGGACATTCGTTCACAGTCAGCGAGCATATTTCCTCCACGACTGGCTGCTTCTCCTCCGCGCCACCTGCTGGAATCTGACTCGATCCAAGCCGCGATTTCACAACTCGGACTAGAAGTTGGGACGTCACATCCACGCAAGACGAAAGGTCCAGCTGCGATAGATTAGGACAAAGCGTTGGATGCGCCAAAGAATCAAGGACAGGTGCCGCTATTCCGCTCTCCCTGTTCAGAGTGAGCGATTCAAGGCATGGGTTAGAGGAAAGGATTCGCAATAGTTCGGAACTGGAGAGGTGGGCACAGGAATCAAAGGTGAGGGATTTGAGACCTTGGGTCTTGCTGTCCAAAATACACCGAAGAATTTCGATTGTTTGGGTACATAAGCGAACAGAAAGTGTTTCCAATGACGGAAGTCGAAGGAACCTGAACAACTCGGTCGATCCCTGCTGAATTCGAGAACAGTGAGATGAGATAGCTGGAAGGTTTCCGCTGGGCGGGTGTTAAAAGAATCGTACGATGCGTCGAATGCGAAATACTGCAAACTCGGGTTCTGGGCCAGTAGAAGAAACAGGTCCTCCATAAAGCGACGACGACCGAGACGAGTGACTGTAAGAGAAACAAGTGATTGCACTGGTAAATCACCTAGTAGCACGATCGCACCATCGAGAGTCAGGTGTTTAAGATTGTTTCCCAGATGGGACGCAAACTTCTCGCGACTATCCACCAATTTATCCCGAATCTCTAACGTCTCAAGCTGGGAGATGACACATGACGCATCTACCTTTTCCAATTGCTCAAGGATCTCAACGTCCTCCAAACAGCATGATCTGAGATACGCCCACTGGATCCCATTTAGTTTCTCCAATCCCCAGTCGGCTCTATCCAAAAGAGCCCTTCGAAGAATAAGATTCCGAATCCTCCCTTGCGAACGCTGAATCCACAATGTGCTTTTCCGACTGGGATTCCTGTTCGACAACACGAGTGTTGACCAAAGTGACGCGTCGCCCAAAGCTACCGCGCGCCACTGAGGACAGACGCGCGTTACTAGGATGACATGCACTGCATCGTCCTGAACCATGTATCCAAAGACGATAGACAACAGTTCTGCAGGGAGCACTCCGATGTGGCAGGTGGAGCGTTTTCGGGATTCGACGATCTGGGATTGGAGCGCGATGAGGACAGGGTGGTTTTTGGGATCTGAGGGACTGAGCTTTTGTAAAGCAAGGTCGACCATTTTGGAAGCTTCGTCGAATTTTACGGATTGAGAGGAACAGACGCGCTGCACGCGAGTAACATTGCCAGCGACTGGGCGCGAGACGGATAGCTTCTTTGACATCGAGTAATGCCTCGCGGAAGCGCAAATTCTTTTCGTAGACGGCAGCACGAGAATCGTATATCGCGTATTGGTTTTGTCCGCCGTTCTCGAGGGCCTAAATTTCAAAAGTTGGATTGAATTTTGGTATGTCAAGGAGATGAAACGCACGTAATTTAGTAGACGAAGACATTCGCCATACTTTGACTGCTTAAAGTACGAGACTGCCTTTTTGAAAGGCTCTTGCCAGTCCATGAGATGGAAGAAAAGAACAAAGAGGTGAATAAATAAACAAAGACGATCGGAGCAAATTCGGGCCGGAAACACCATCTAAAGTCATGGCCAAAGCCAAGGACCTACCTCTTGAACTACAGGACGAGATATTTAGTTTCGTGGCATCTAATTTGCATTCCATACCAAACCTCGCCCTCGTGGACAGGCGCGTCAATGAAAGGTAGATATCTAGATCCTAGCTGAAGCTGTTCATGCCTTTATTCATGCGTTATGTAGATTGCTTTCCGACTTTTACAGTACAGTGGTACTGACATCATATACACAATTAAAGAAGTTCATCCAGCTCGACCGACCAAAAGTCACTAGCCTCACTATGCTCGCAACCTCTAGGACGTCTCCTAGTTGATATCTTCCAGAAATGTCCCGAAATTCGAAAACTGGCTCTCATTGACATTCCCTACCACAAGACAAACTGCATCAGCTCCGAGCCTTCTCAGTCCAACAGGGCACCAATTTTCACCTCCATATGAAACCTGATCATTCTGGCAAGACTCCAATCCTGGAAAGCCTCACTCATCTTGACTACGGGTCCATCTATCCTTGGGGATACCCGAGATTTCTTACAACGTCTCCCTGCCATCTTTCCCAAACGTTACCCACGTTTCGTTCGATGTCAGTTCAAAGGCCTATCCTACGAATATTGCATTAACGGTTGAGAAGTGGCTGAAACTTCCTGGGTTGAAAATATTAGTTCTCAGGTTCTGTAGTGATCGAGACATGGATCAATTTTGTAGCTCTATCTCTGGCGAAAAGCAGATTGCTGATCCAAGAGTGGTTTGCCTCCAGATGCCCTCTCCCATCGGTGATGGAGATCACTTTGAGTTTCTCAGTCGAGTGTGGGCATTGGGCGAAGAGGTACACAATAATAAATCGATGGCTCTGAAAAAGTTATGATTCCGATGTGGGGAGATGGGGAAACTAGGAAGAAGCAGCAGTAAGTTGTCCAAGCCGATCCTTGGAAAGGTGGGAGGAATAATCGAAGAAACGCGTGTCATGTACGAGTAAAGAGACTAAATGCTTCAGAAAATCTACGTAGATGGATTCCGTCATATCAAGTTGTCTTACAAGTAGCCGATTAACAGGAGTTGGCTCCAGATTTATTCTAGTAGCGAAGCTTACTGGGGAGAGGATGGCAGGGAGGCTGAGATAAATGTTGTCTGCCTTGCGTCGCCAAAGCATAAGTGATCAAGAAATGTAGAGCCTGCTAATTCTTGCAATAACTAAGGATAAGGTGAGGATTTGATTAAGAGTCTGCGGGTTTCAAGTTGTACTAGTCGTCGTAAGGAACCTGAACTCCGCCGGATTCGAGCTAGTGGATCTGCAGTACACGATGCGGAGGACAGGTCACCAAGTGGCTCTGGTGGACATCAATCTTATGGCTGTGGTGAGCTTGGGCCGGTAGGTATGCACTACTTATGGAAACTGAGTGACCTTTGAAAGGCTCACGCCAGTTCTGCATCATCAGATGGCATTGCGGCGCCAAAAGGTTGATTGGGACAAATTCGGACCGGGGTGTCCATCTAACTTCTTGCTTAACGGTCATGGTCAAAGCTGAAGAACTACCTTCTGAACTACGGGATGAAATATTTAGCTTCGTGGCATCTGATTTGCATTCCATACCAAACCTCGCCCTCGTACACAAGCGCGTCAACGAAAGGTAGCTGTTAGCTCAAGCCGTTCATGGGGTCGCTGTTGATGCGCTCACTATGTAGATTGCTTTGCAATTTTTACAGTACAGTGGAACTGACATCAGATACACAACTAAAGAAGTTCATGCAACTTCACCGACCAAAAGTAACTACCCTCACTATCCTCTCAACCTCTAGGATATCTCTCCTAGTCGATGTTCCGCAGAAATGCCCCAATGTCCGAAAGCTGGCTCTCTCTGTTGCCCCGACTCCCTACCACAAAACATTTTGGGATAGCTTCGAACGGCTGCAGCTCCAGGTCTTCTCAATCCATTACACTTATAATTTTGGTGTTGGTATGGAACCCGATAATAATAACAGGGCTCCGATCCTGAAACACCTCACCCATCTCAACTGCGAGGGCTTCACTCCTTGGGGAGACCCATTTTTTTGCCCCATATCTCCCAGCTCTTACCCAAACCTAACCCACGTTTCGTTCAATGTCGAATCAGGGGACTCTCCTACGAATATCGTATTAGTGATTGAGACGTGGCTGAAAGTTCCTGGATTGAAAAGATTAATTCTCAGGTTTTGTAGTGATCGAGACATGGACCATTTTCGTAGCTCTATCTCCGGTGAAGGGCGGATTGTCGATCCAAGAGTGGTTTGTCTCCAGATGCCCTCTCCGAGTCTTTTCAGTAATGAAGATCGCTTTGAGTTTCTCAGTCAAGTGTGGGCATTGGGCGAAGAGGTACACAACAATAATTTTCGATGGCTCTGAAAAAGTTATGATTCCGATGTGAGGAGATGGGGAAGCGAAAGGGAAACTGGGAAGAAGCAGCAGTAGTCCGAGCCGATCCCTGGAAGGGACTGGGAGGACAGGCTCTAAAATCGAAGAGACGTGTGTGATGTACGAGTAAAGAGACTAAAGTGCTTCATAAAATTTACGTATAAATTCTGTCATATCAAGCTGTCTTAAAAGTAGCCGATTGGTGGGGAGAGGATGGTAGGGAGCCAGAAATCAATGTTTTCTGCCTTGGGCCATTGCCAACGATGCCAAAGCATAAGTGGTCGAGAAATATGGAGCCTTCCAATTCTTGGAATAAAGGACAAGGAGACGATAAGTTACAAGAGTGGCTCAGCTCCGCATAATTTCAAGTTGTAGTTGTCGTAGGGAAGCTGATTCAGTCGTGGATCTGCAGTACACGGATGCGGATGACAGGTCACGGTGTCACCCAAGGGGGCCGGGCCGTGATGCCGTTACATCGGTTGGTCGGTCGGTCTCTTGGTCGGGCCCCGGCCTTAAAAAAATTTTTAGTGTCCTTGGAGTCAAAACTGGCATTTTTTGGTTTTTGAGACTCATACTCAACTCACACTATACCAAATTTAGATAAATAGGTCTTGAATAGGCACAAAATAGGTGCAGTTTGAGCCCATTCCAGTCAAGACTGGACCACGTACAGCCTCAATGAGTACGCCGTGGTGCGTGCACCATCGTCAACAAAATACAAATACCATTCAGCCGACAGCCAAGCATACTACAACTGAACTACATGTGCACGGGGCATGTGTCAACAACTGGATTTGTGGTCTGTGTAGCTCTTTGCAAAGATAAAGTGCAAACGCAGCTAGAAATTAACCATGGTATGAAAGTATGTATAGTAAGCCGTGTTGGTGAATAAAGCATAGGCGGCAGAACGAAAATGATAGACGGCCCGGCCTGTCATGGCAGTGTCAAACAATTTCCCAGCTTTGAGCTTCCTAATATGGTAGGTTACATAAGCGCTCGGTCGGTCGGTGTCCATGGAGTTGGCTTAGAAAAAAAATCGACCCGATATCACGGGTTCCAAACCCGGCTCCCCCTTGAGGTCACCGAGTGGTTCTGGTGGACACCAATCTTATGGTTGTGACGAACTTGGGCTGGTAAGTATGCGCTGCTTCTGACTTTTTGAAAGTGCTCAGCGCCAAAAAGTGATCGGGACAAATTCGGACCGAGATGCCCATCTAAACTTCTTGCTTAACGGTCATGACTAAAGCTGAAGAACTACCTTCTGAACTACAGGACGAAATATTTAGTTTCGTGGCATCTGATTTGCATTCCATACCAAACCTCGCCCTTGTAGACAAGCGCGTCAACGAAAGGTAGCTATTAGCTTGGCAAGCTGTTCCTGAGGCTGCTGTTAATGCGTTAACTATGTAGATTGCTTTCCACTTTTTACAGTACAGTGGAACTGACATCGGGTACACAACTAAAGAAGTTTATCCAGCTTGACCGACCAAAAGTCACTACTCTCACTATCCTTTCGATCCGTAGGGCCCCTTGCCTAATTAATATTCCCCGGATATGCCCCAACATTCGAAAACTGGCTCTTGTTGACATTCCCTTCAACAGCACGTTTTGTGATAAATTAGCAAAACTGCATCAGCTCCGAACCCTCTCAGTTCAACAGGGCACCAATTTTAGTCTCCGTATGGAACCTGATCATTCTGGCAAGGCTCCAATCCTGGAAAGCCTCACTCATCTTGACTATGGGACCATCTATCCATGGAGTTACTCCCGGATTCCTTACAACATCTCCCTGCCATCTTTCCCAAACCTTACCCATGTTTTGTTCCATGTCGAATCAAAAGACTCTCCTGCAGATATCGCATTAACGGTTGAGGTGTGGCTGAAATTTCCTGGACTGAAAAGATTAATTCTCCGGTTCTGTAGTGATCGAGACATGGTCCAATTTCGTAGCTCTATCTCGGGCAAAGGGCAGATTGATGATCCAAGAGTGGTTTGCTTCCAGATGCCCTCTCCGAGTCCTCTCAGTAGCGGAGATCACTTTGAGTTTCTTAACCAAGTGTGGGCATTGGGCGATAAGGGATATCCGATACAGCAATAACGTGGGCGCTTTGAAGAAGTTGGGATCTTGATGTGAGAAGACTGGGAGGCGAATGGGACACTGGGCAGTACAAATGACGACAGCCTAGTAATTTAGGCCGCCCCGGAGTTGATATGTAGTCGAAGCTGATCCATACATGGGATTGGGAGGACGCTCCAAAATTAAACAGACCCAAGCTGGATTCTGCCATACCAGTGAGCTCAAAGCAGATGATCCGAAGGTAACTGATCGGCAAGGAGTTGAGTTCAAAATAACTCTGGTGAAATTTGGGAAGGGGACGAAACGTGGGGAGGCAGACATAAATATTTGGACTTGAAACCTGGGGCTGCCACTGGGCATTATGCCATTCCCAAGGATGCCAAAGCGAAAGTATTTCGGAGATGTGCAGCATTCCAATTCTTGCAAGAAGCCTAGCCCAAGGAGTGACTCAACATGCATGGGTTCAAGGAACGTCTGGCCGAGGAATGGAACACCAATAATCGAGAATTTCACAAACTTCAATTATTTGATCATGGTGTATCTGAAGTTTGAGCGAAAAATGTCATCCAGCCGCTTTGGGGAACCTGTTGGCAAACATATATTGCGGTTGTAGTGTACTTTCACGCTCGAGTGCTTAATTGTGGCGCAAAAAGTGATGATCAGGCTTGAAGTCGGCCCGGGATGCCCATCTAACTTCAACGCGAACGGTCATGGCTAAAGCTGAAGAACTGCCTTCTGAACTACAGGACGAAATATTTAGCCTCGTGGCATCTGATTTGCATTGCGTACCAAACATCGCCCTTGTAGACAAGCGCGTCAACGAAAGGTAGCTGTTGGCTCAAGCTGTTCATGGGGCGTTGTTGATACGTCTATGTACTAGATTGCTTTCCACTTTTTACACTACAGTGGCATTGACATCCGATACACAACTAGAAAAGTTCATGCGACTTGACCGACCAAAAGTCACTACTCTCACCATCCTCTCAGTCTCTAGGATATCTCTCCTAGTTGATGTTCCGCAGAAATGCCCCAATGTTCGAAAACTGGCTCTCTTTGAGACCCCGACCCCTACAACTCAAAATTTTGGGATAGCTTCGAAAGGCTGCAGCTCCAAGCCTTCTCAATCCAAAACACCTATAATTTTAGCACTGGTCTGGAACCTGATGATGACAGGGCCCTGACACACCTCACCCATCTCAACTGCGAGAGGCTTACTCCTTGGGGAGAGCCCCGACTTCTTGTTGATGTCTGTCTCAGCTCTTTCCCAAGCCTGACCCACATTTCGTTCAATGTCGAATCAAACGACTCTCCTGCAGATACCGCATTAACGGTTGAGAAGTGGCTGAAACTTCCTGGATTAAAAAGATTAATTCTCAGGTTCTGTAGTGATCGAGACGTGGACCAATTTTGTAGCTCTATCTCGGGCGCAAAGCAGATTGCCGACCCAAGAGTGGTTTGCCTCCAGATGCCCTCTCCGAGTCCTCTCAGCAACGGAGATCACTTTGAGTTTCTCAGTCGAGTGTGGGTATTGGGTGAAGAGGTACACAGCAATAATTCGACGGCTTTGAAAAAGCTGTGATTACGATGTGAGGAGGAGGGGAAGAGAAAGGGACACTGGGCAGCACTAGTGGTGGCGTTAGGCCTGCTGGACTTATCACGTAGGAAGAAGTAGCAGTCCAACTTGATCTCAAGATGGGGCAGGCTCCAAATTGAAGAGACATATGTATGATTAAAGAGACTAGAAAATCTACGTACTAGATGGATTCTGTCATATCGAGCTTTCAAGCTGATGACTTCAAAAATAGCTGATTAGTAGCAGGAGTTGGGACCAAATTATTGTAGTAGTGGAGCTTGCTGGGGAGATCTAGAGGATGGTAGGCAAGGAGGCGGGGAGGCGAGGTTCGAAGAGTGGCTTGTCCCTGCATGCGTTACAAGTACTCGTCGTAGGTAAGCTGAAACCTGCAGTATACAGATGTGCAAGACGGGTTACCCAGCGGCTCCGGGGAACGTGGGGGACAGCAACTGTGGTGGACTTGGACCGGTATGCCGTCAAGTGCTTATAAAACTGACTTTTTCGAAAAGTTCAGTTCAGATGGCGGAATTGTGGCACGTTGGGGAAAACGAAAAACTGAGATCGGACGGTTGGGTTAGAAGATGGTTACCAGAGCGTTGGCGAGCAAAACAGTACTTTTTGTTCTTGTCTTTACTAACCTACCTTACGGAAATGAATTTCTAAACCCAGTTAGGGAACGTGTCGCAAGTCCGTTCCATCTGTCCTCCCAAAAGCGATAATCTCGTCGTCTGTATTCCACCCTTCCATATTCTTCATTCGTCGAACAGAGATCAGTACCACTTTTCCATCACCTTTATCGCTCCACCACTTTTCCTTTTTCAGCCCAAAGATGTCGATGAGGCCTACTTTTACTGACGCTGAGCTCAATGTCACTTCACGGGTCTCGCGCACGTTATGCCGTTGTCTATCGATATCGGAGAAGTAGAATGGTAGGACCGGCCTGGAGAAAGTTTCGCGTTGAAACGTTGATTTCTCGTATAAGTATGTATAGTTCACGCCACTTTAACAACACAATTTCGTTATTCTCCCCCGTTCTAAACAAGTTGCCATCTGAAAAGACTATCTTGTGTCCTGCTACCTCACCAGCAGTTCTAGGGATGACCGATTTGGCTGTTGTTTCTTGTCTCTGGCTCTCAAACTCCAAACTGTTCTGTGCATTTCATGATGCTGGGATACATTTCGTGTAAAGGTATAGCATGTTAATGAAGAAATTAATAAGACTTGGGTTCGGGTACATCGTACCCTAATGGTAATATTCGTCATGATCACTAAACACCCTTTGGATCTCCATAAACACCAGATTCCTCATATCCGGAGGATTCACATCCACACGTATCTTGCCATCACGAAAGAGACGCGAGGTTTTACTAGATCCAGATTGATCAAAGCACCTTTCTCTAAGCGATATCACCTTCATCGCACACTCCATCCCCAAATTCGTAAACTCCTCTGGAGTGAGAGGCTCGGATCGTGCGACGAGTTTCCACGAGAGAAGGGACGAAATAGCTAGGAATTCGTAGTCGGCGAGCTATCTTCACCTTCCTTGCAGGATCGTTGAATACGGCGATCCTATCAATGGCACCTTTGCGGATGTTGGTCATGTCGTATTTCGTTGCTAGCTCGAGCACGGAGACCCATTCGTCTAAAGTGAAATCGGGGACTAGGTCCTGGTTGAGGGCACTAAGAGAGTGCAAGGAGAAAAAGCAGAGACGAGGAAAGTGAAGGGTAGCGCGGATTAGCATTCGACGTGGGCTCAATAGTAAAAATCAGGATACTCACGGATGAAATAAAAGCCTCAAAAGACACTCCAGTCCTTCTTCGCAAGTTGTTCAAGATGGATTGGATTATCATCGACTAATCCCTCTGAAGCATTGTTTTCTCCAAGAGGAAGCGAGAACATCGTTTCGAACACTTTGGATTCATCTACGAGTTTTGCACGAGGTATTTTGTATAAGACGTCTTCTACCTGCAACACAATTAGTCTCCAATCGACCGAATGCGATTTTAAATTCATACACACTTGGAAGACCACACAATCAAAATAAAATCTGGGACTTCTAGTGATTGCAGGGGGTTTCTGCAAGCGGGTTTTGTCTTCGTCCATACCGTTTAACATGGGCATTCCGATTTAAGGTGGATATGTTGAGAGTATGGAGTTTCGAGCGATGCTGTATATATAGAGCCTTCAAATTTATGAAAGTTGAGGTCTCTGGGTGAGAGATACACGAAAAAGGCATAAAAGAATGTATATCTTCAGCAGATTCAGTAACAATGAGGATCCCTGTCGAGTGTACACATGGCACATACATCTTGCCGTGCAGCTCATGCGTGGTGCGGTGGCTGCTGGGTGCGTGCAAACCTAGTGCGTGGTGCTTGATACGGTGCAATTGGATGCACAAAGCTTAATCTGAATCGATGAAGCAAGGCCCAACACAGTCAGTTGCCTCTGACACAGTACTATAGCTAACGCAGTAGGCACCGCAGTCAACGCCGCATGTCGACGTTAATTTTGTCTTCTGCAGAAACTGCGTTAACTGTGCAATACTGCATCAGAAGCAATTGAGTATCTGAGTTTCGGCTGCAGAACGGACGAATGGACGAGACAGTGTACTATAACCATAGTAACGGAAGGGGTATTTCACTCTGGGGTCACCGTTTGGAAAGAGTCATGGCCGAATGGTATACTGTATGTGTTGAGGTGAAAATGCAGGCTGAGTATCGAGTCTTCTTTTTGGCGCGCGCCAAAAAGGTGATCGGGACAAATTCGGACCGGATTTAACTTCCACTTGACAATCATGGCTAAAGCTGAAGAACTACCTTCTGAACTACAGGACGAAATATTTAGCCTCGTGGCATCTGATTTGCGTTGCGTACCAAACATCGCCCTTGTAGACAAGCGCGTCAACGAAAGGTAGCTCTTAGCTGAAGCTCTTCAGACCTTTATTGATGCGTTAGCTACGTAGCTTGCTTTCCGACTTTTACAGTACGGTCGAGCTGACATCGATAAAACAATTAACCAAGTTCCTGCAGCTCAACCGACCGAAAGTCACTACCCTCACTATCCTTTCAATGTCTAGGGATTACGAACTTGGCCTAGTCTGTCTTCCGGAGAAATGCCCCAACATTCGAAGACTAACTCTCTATGACATTCCCTACGATCCAACGTTTTGTGATAACTTCGAAAAAATGCATCAGCTCCAAGTCGTCTCATTCGAACACGCTTCTAACTTTGGGCTCCGTATGGAACCTGATGAATATGGCAGAGCTCCAATCCTGAAAAGCCTCACCCATCTCGACTGTGGGTACATTACTCCTTGGGCGGACTCCGAGTGTCCTTGCGACATCTCTCCCTCATCTTTCCCCAACCTTTCCCATGTATCGTTCGAAGTGACCTTTTTTGACCCGGAGGACTATATGGGTATCATATCAGCGGTTCTGAAATGTCTAAATCTTCCTGCGTTGAAAAGACTGATTCTCAGGTTCGGTCTTAACGACGATACTGTGACTTGGTGCAGTAGCTCCCCCTGGGTTCAGAAACAGACTGCCGACCCAAGAGTGGTTTGTCTTAGGCTGCCCTATCGGGACCCTTTTAGTGTTGGAGATCGCTTTAAGTTTCTCGACCAAGTGTGGGCATTGGGCGAACAGGAATACAGCAATAACGTGACAGCTTTGAAGAAATTGTGATCTCGATGTGGGCAGGTGGGGGAGCAAGGGGGCATTGCGTACTTAGTACTACTAGTGGTGAATTTAGGCTTGCCGCTCGCATTGTAACACGAAGTATTCTCAGATTGATCTCCAAAATCAAAGAGACACTTGGACAGTCGAGGAGACCTATCAGGAAACTGGGGAAGGGTACTGTTAGGTAGTTGAGGAAGCGGAGGTAAATGCTTGCACTTGTTTTCTGGGGATTTGTATACTAGTAAATAGTAACGAAATCACACATATTAACTTAGGAGTGCAGAAATAGACAACAAATTCAAGGGAGTGCTTTGAGGAAGCATGGATTATGTCGGCGGCGACGCGTGAAGCGTACTGTGAGGCCGCGCATGATGTCAGAGGTAAGCTCGGGCCGAAATACCAATCCAACGTTCTACTTGACGATCATGGCCAAAGCTGAGGACCTACCTCTTGAACTACAGGACGAAATATTTGGCCTTGTGGCGTCGTCTGATTTGCATTCCGTACCAAACCTCGCTCTTGTAGACAAGCGTGTCAACGACAGGTACTAAATCGCTGAAAAACTGGCTATGTCTTAGTTGATATGTTGACCCTGTAGATTGCTTTCCGACTTTTACAGTACAGTCGAGGTGACATCGTGGGCACAATCAAGCAAGTTCATAAAATATAGTCGACCAAAAGTCACTACTCTCGCTATCCTTTCGATTCGTGCACATCGCCTGGCCTGGAAAATTCCGGAGATATGCCCCAATATTCGAAAGCTGGCTCTCTATGAGATTCCTCCCTCCACGGACGAAGCGTTTTGGGATAGCTTCTCAAAGCTGCAGCTTCAAGTGTTCTCGATCCGATTCGCGTATCATTTTGGTATGGCTATGGATCCTAATAATGGTGGCCAGCCTCCAATCCTGGAAAGCCTAACCCATCTCAACTGCGAGAGAATTACTCCTTGGGGACACACCGAGATCGCGTGCAACATCTCTCCCAGCTCTTTTCCAAACCTCACCCATGTTATGCTTAGCACAGAGAATATTTATGACATTGCACCAGAAGACGATATAGAACTCACATTAGCGGTTGGGACGTGGCTGAAGCTTCCTGGATTGAAGAGTCTGATTATCAGGTTTAGTAGGGATACAGACATGAACCAATACCGTAGCTCTGCCTTAGGTGCAGCGCAGATCGCTGACCCAAGGGTGGTTTGCCTCCGACAGATACCCTATCGGTGTCCTTTAAGTGGCAAAGCCCACTTTGAGTTTCTCAATCGAATGTGGGCATTAGGCGAAGAAGAACACAGTAGAAATGTAGCTGCTTCTACTCCTTAATTTATGAGTGACTTTTGCTTGCGTGGTACATTTCTGTGACTACTGTATTCCTCGGGCTTCACGCGTGCTTACTGATGCGCCAAGCGGGAGATCATTTCATGGTCCGTAGATGTATCAGTTTATCTAGTCACTACGCAGTAGGCTGGGTAGCACGCACGCACAACATCTTTCCTTTGTTCAACAGAAACAAAAGAAAAACGAGACATTTGATTGCTCCTGCTAGGAATCAAGCTGTAATTCTTTTGCTATGTAGCTGCTCACAATCTGTTTCCTTGGTTTCCATCCGTTTTTCGTGCTCGTCGGCCAGGTCTTATAGGAGCCTGAGTAAATAAAAAAAAGCTTGTTCTCAGGTGGCCGATTGTCCCTGGCAGGAGTCGAGCCTGCGTCTTCACGGTTGCTTATTGAATTCTACGAACCACAACGTGATGATCTAACCACTAATCGACGGGGACATTGTTAACCTATGCATTTCAATTTATAATACGGCAGTAAAATGGCGCTCATCATCGCTCAAGCGCTTGTCTGCATCTAGTACTACTCACCAGCAACCATGACCCGTTTGAACGCATTAGTTTCAGCATTGGCTTTCTCTCCTCTGGCATTGGCTTTTTCTAATACTGCACCGTTTATTGCATGGTCCTCTCACAGGTGAGTTGTCTCGTATTTGCTCAGTTTTCTTAAAATGCTCATAATGTTGCAGTTCTAATGCCATTGACCGACTACCTTCAGTTGCTGGAGATGGAGGTTCTAAGAACTTGTTTGAAACTATTCTACTCAACGATGATGTTTGTGACCATGAAGCTGTTGTTTTAGTTCATCAGCCCGGTGTACGTTCGTTTTGTTCTAGCTTTCTTCCTTGTTAGCTCTCTGGTCTGCTCAGCGCGCAGCTCTGTCCCATATCTTTTTCTGCTCTGTTCTTGTTCTTGTTCTGCTCCAGCCCTGTCCAAATCTATTCTATCTGACTTTCAGTTCGAGTTCAACTAGCTAATTCCTCTCTCTACAGCTTCACGCATCCGACTTGCGCCAGCTTTCCAAAAGCTCACATATGGCTCGTTCTCTCTCTTCAGCTTCATCTTCTCGGCAATATCCTTATATTCCTGAATCCACGTCTACCCTGTCGTCTGAGGAACCTTTCGTATTCGCGCAATCTGTATCGGAAAAATGCCACTCGAGACTGGTTAATATCAGACCTGGACAAGGAGGAGTAGCAGCTGCAGAGAACGAGAACTCCGTCGTTGTCGTAGTCAATATGCCGGGCTTGGACCTTGAGGGACCGAGGAAGGCTAAAGTTGCCGAGTATGTGGTTCGTCTTTATACCTTCTTCTGCCCTCTCTAATAAACTAATAATGTGTTCCACAGATGCTCTATTATCTACCACGCTTGAATCTCTTCCGTTCTCGAACCACATTGTCATTATACACTGGCTTCTCCGTCCATGCACTCGAAACGCCAGGAGGACACGGTCTCTGATCGACCTGTTCTCGACCTGACTGCTGCATCTCCCGCTGCAACTACATCTCCCAAACCGAAACCCAAGAGCGGTATTCTCCACCGTTATCAACTCCTCACACCCGGTCTCATTATGGTTCTCCTCATCGTGCTGTTCGTCTTTGTGCCAGTGTTATACTTTGGTATCTCTGCGCTAGCGAGTATACAAAGTCCGCTTCGTCTTGATGCGGTGCCGCCGAAGGGGTACAATGCGAATGAGAGGAAGAACCAGTAAGGTGGCGAGCGTGATCGTGAAGACGAAGACGAAGCGAAGGTGATCACAACGCGTTGGTGGAAACGGATGTACGATGGAATTGGCGGTGATGGAGATAGGATTCACGGTGATGTTTCTCATATCTCTAGAGAAGTCGAGGACAGACGCGGCTTTCGTACTTATATCCAGCTACACGTACAGGCACCTGGGCGATTTCCAGTGTAAACTATAATGTTCCATCGTAATGAATGTTCTTTCTGCGAACAGACGACGGAAAGAAGTTCTATCTTACGTCGAAACATCGGGATGTTTTTGAATGGAGCCGCTGCGTTCCTTGCGGATGCACAGTCAACTGCAATAGCGAATCGAGAAAGGGGGCCTCTGAAAAAGTCAGGCACCCGCCGCTGTCGGGAGTAATGCACAGCGGCTGTGGCCCTTCATCTCGGCCCATGAGGAGCTATATACGCCCAGTTAATTCGGCACCATCGTTCGAAAGTATATCGCAAGATAGAAGACTCATTGTGGGAGGGGAAGATTAACGAGACGAAGGGAGTTGGTCCTAGCTCGACCAAGGAAACTGGAGCAGCGTAAAGTGATATGGTCAGGACTATCACGCAGGTAGCAGGAGGTTAGTGGGGTGGATGGGTGAAATGGGGCGCATCTGTGTACACCGGATCCTATGGATTTGAAAGAGCATTGGTCTCCCGAGCTCGACAGCTGTACTAAATCTTGTTTTGCCTCCCCCATTCACCTTGTTGCCTTGCCCTCTATCCCGCTTCGGATTGGGCTCAAAACTCGTTCAAACTCGTTACAATTACTAGGTGTCTTCATCTAGTGCCCACACTCGATCAAGGATCTTGGGATGATCCTCGTCGCTCGAAGGTGCCCTGAAAGGCATCTGTATACAAAACACTCTCGATTGGAAGGCTCATCGGGTTAGCCGGTAAAATCGCGAAAGTCGGAAAATCATTCGCAAAGTCTCTTTATGTACGACCGGCACGTTACTCTTGCAAAGGTCACTTTGAGAGGAACGTTAAGAGCTTATAGCAGGAGGATTTCATGGAACACCAAGCTACATGTTTGAAGCTTCGGAAACTCATTATTTAATTCTCGACAATCGCATCTTGGTGCTCATAGTACAGCTCTAGTTTGAACCTGTGGGTACATCTACGCTTCTTATCTGATGAATGTCCTCCTAGAATTTCACGATCTTGTCACCTCTTAGCAACGTCCTTTTCATTAGAAATTCTGGGCAAACACCCGGTATTCTTTCTCCCAAATTGGGACCCAGTAATTTGCACAGTCGTCCGCCCTAAAATCTTCAATTCTAAGAGAAATTCAGAGATATATTAACACTTGAGCAAATTCATCAACAAGATACAAAGTCACACTTACGTGTCCTCCGTGATGACGAGCTTGAGGTCGAGTCTTCGGAGGATATTTCCGAGAATGAGGTATAGTTCACACCATGCTAGACTGTCAGATAACAAATCAACAGAGCACCAATGCACTTGAGGTAGAATATATACTTCAGCCCTGGACTACAGGGGATATTCGGATGAGTACCTACTACGATGAAATGTAAGTAATGCTTACCAAATGCGCGGCCCTTTGCAGAACGGTGCTAAATCAAGCATTAATTGACTTGTATCTTCAACTAGCCACCGATCTGGATCGAAAGTATCTGGGTCTGAAAACACATCGGGATTTGTGTGCAGAAACTTGGCACCCATCGATACAATAGTCTGTGTACACAAAAGTTGGCATGGCAGAATGTCGGAAACAAGGATTCACTTACACCTGGAGGGATCTTCAGACCACCGATTTCAGGGGTTGTTGGGCCTACAACACGAGGGAGGGGATGCATGATACCTATTGAAAATCGGAGGACCTCTTTAATGAATGCAGTCTGCGAGTGAACAAAAAAAAACATTATTAAGGGAGGTCAAAGCGGTATCTCACATACCAAATAAGGCAACTTTTCGAGTGCAGTATAACTAATCGGGCGATCTTTATCGACCCAAACTTCCTCGAGCTCTTTCTTGAGCCTCTGGTGGATAGAGGGGTACTTCAGCGCATAGAAAGTCCCGACAGTGCAAGCATTCCCGACGGTATCGCCACCGGCACCAACAAGAATAAATGCTTCATCCATAAGTGACGCCTTGGACAGAGGCTCTTGACCTTTAGGTTCCAGTAGATGATGAAAAACTGTCTCATGTTCTACTGTCGACAATGTATCGGGATTTTCAATCAGGCCGCCGATTTGGTGCTCGAAACTAGCTTTCATCGTCAAGTAACCTTCAAATTCAGGTAACAGCCACAAGATAAGCTTTGGCGGGGCATTTAAAGCAAAAGTTACGAAAAAAGGAAAATAAACCTGGAGCCAGATCTTTTTAACAGTTTGCTGTATGCCTAGTAGGATGGGATGGGAGAAATCAGGGCTATCGAGGATATTGGCTGATTCGGCAAAACAGTAGGAGGTTATAATGTCGGTACTAAGTGCACGGTATGCCAACGCCATGGACACAGTTGTGCTTGACGAGTTATACTTGTTTGCGAGCACAGCCAGTAGTTTATCAATCTTGTAGGTAATTCAGAAGTAAGCGTTTTTGTTTCATGTGTGTATTAAGCCACGCACCTTTTGTTGAATTGTGTACTCGAGGGAGATCACCGCTCGGCGGGAGAACAATGGCTGTAATAAACTCCTTCGCTGCTTCGCAACCTCCGGATCACAGAAGATAAAAGAGGCTTTGCGAAAATGGACCCCGAAGGGATCGTAAAAGCTACGATCCTTCACCAGGGTCGACCCATAGGTATAGATATCATGATAAGATTTCCTGTCGTTGAAATGAAGCTATGGAGGTGTTTAGATAAAGAAGCGTTATGCTGGGACTGGGATATTTTCACTGACGGTGTTAGGCCCGACTCTGATGACCGGACCTATCGATGTTTATTCAAATAATCACTGTGAACCTCAAGAGACTTACCATGGAGTTTATGTAACTGTTCATATTTAGTAACTAGGCCACCTCCTTTGACAAGGTGGTAGTACGCTCCATACCAATCAGTGAGAGCTGCTAAGGCTGGCCCCGGATATTTGCACAGAGGGTGGAAGAACAGCCTGTAGACGGCCAATACAAAAAGGGAGGAGAATGCAGAATAGAGGAAGAGGAGATAGTACATGATGGGGGAACTTGAAAGACTACAAGCTGACGGTCTATAATTATATATCGTTGTTACTCCAATTGATCTTGAAAGGAATAAATGTCCTGTTATTCGGAACATTGAAGGAATCCCATGAGTGTCAGCAGAAATGAATCGGCGTGTGACCACAAATGTTCCTACATACCTTTAATTTGAGTTCAGAATCAAACATACCGGACGTTTGACTCTTCAATGAGGCCTGATCAGTGATAGTGACGTTGACGGATCTCCCAGTATGTTCCATACTTGTAAATCGACGAGATGTATCATACTCCCAGGCGATAAACAGATCGTTGTTAACAATTGGAGGAAAGCTGGGAGCAAAACCGGGCCCGTACTCAGAGACCCGACAGAACGTATCACGAAACACATCCCTGAATCCAACCCTACAATAACATACGCCATGCCAATCTGTTTCGCATGTCGCATTGTGCCTCATTGTGCTCACCTCTACGTACTCAAGCGTACTCACCTCATGTTCCAGTAATTCGAGCCTTCCTTGATCCCAACACTGCTTGGCACGGAAATCTGACTTTACCGAGTATACAGTGCAATATCTCGGCGACGCCAAGAAGTTCCAGATACTAGGCGTAAGAACAGTACAGTCCACGATGCGCGTAGGCAACAGTGCAAGTCTAGTCCAGTTGCGGGGAGTAAAACTTACACCTTCATTCGGTCATAACTTAGTGTCACTGGACACGCTAGACGAGCACGATATGCGAGGTGAATGGGGTGAGAGCATCATGACTGTGAAGTCACCTAGCGGCGAAATGAGACTGCAAGGGTTTCGGAGGGATAACATGTACGAATAGAGCCTGGAGAGGTAAAAATCAGCTACTCCCAGTCGCGCGATAGACTGGCCGACATCTGGCACTGAAGACTAGGACACATAGCAGCCCGGCGGACTCTACGCATGGCTAATCACCAATTGGTTAATGGTCCGAACATCACCAGACGAGACCTGCAAGGGATGTGCAAAGACTGCCCGTACGGCAAGACTACTAAGAATCCATCTGATGAGGTATCAACGCACGAGTCGGAGGTACTTATTCGCGTACACGTAGACCTATTTGGACTTGCACGGAGGTCGAGCAAGTTCAATACCTGGTCCTCGTTCCGAGTTCTGTTCTACCTATCAGACAAATGGAAAGAGAGATCCCTACATGAGCATCGGACCATGGTTGAGCACTGAGAAGCAGACCAGGAGCAAGTTGAATAATGGATAAGTGGAATTGGAATTGGAGAAGGTCCCGCATGGCAGATGGGATGGTTGAGTGTGCTTTCCGGGCAGTTATGGAGAGAGCACGTTATATTGCTAGAGAGCTCAGGCCTTCCATACTCCTTCTGGGGTAAAGCTAGATGCAGGCTGCGGTACAATGCCGAGTTGAATCCGCGCGTGATTCTGTTGGCGTCCAGGCCCTGTTCTTCCTATCAATGTCCGGCGCCGCTGTGCTCATTGAGCGTGCTAATTTGTGGTAACATTGATTTCGTGATAATGTTACATTGCGAAACAGTGAACGTAGTGCCGAACTGATCATCCGAGTTGACGCGTTGACGCGTCACCTGGCCGACTTCCCTTAGTCCCTACAGGCGCCGACTCATCACTAGAGAGCTCAGAGCAGCAGGCCTAATGTCCGCACCAGTCCTGCCCAGTGTCCCTTTCACTTCTGCATCTCTTCACATCGGAATCATAACTTTTTCAAAGCCATCAAATCATTGTTATGTACCTCTTCACCCAATGCCCACACTCAACTGAGAAATCCAAAGTGATCTCCGTTACTGGAAGGACTCGGAGAGGGCATCTGGAGGCAAACCACTCTTGAATCAGTAATCTGCTTTTCGCCCGAGATAGAGCTACAGAATTGGTCCATGTCTTGATCACTACAGAACCTGAGAATTAATCTTTTCAATCCAAGAAGTTTCAGCCATGTCCCAACCGCTAATGCGATATCCGTAGGAGAGTCATCTGGTTCGACATTAAACGAGACATGGGTAAGGTTTGGGAAAGAGTTGAGAGAGATGGCGCAAAAAGAATGGGTCTCCCCAAGGAGTAAAGCCCTCGCAGTTGAGATGGGTAAGGCGCTTCAGAATTGGAGCCCTGTTATTATTATCAGGTTCCATACCAACACCAAAATTATAAGTGTATTGGATTGAGAAGACCTGGAGCTGCAGCCTTTCGAAGCTAGCCCAAAATCTTTTGTTGTAGGGAGCCGGGGCCTCAAAGAGAGCCAAATTTCGAACATTGGGGCATTTCTGCGGAACATCATCTAAGAGATACTCATATATCCTAGAGATTGAAAGGATAGTGAGAGTAGTGACTTTTGGTCAATCAAGTTGCATGAACTTCTCTAGTTGTGTATTTGATGTCAGTTCCACTGTACTGTAAAAAGTGGAAAGCAATCTAGTACATAGTTGACGCATTAACAACGGCCCCATGAACAACTTGAGCTAACGGCTACCTTTCGTTGACACGCTTGTCTACAAGGGCGAGGTTTGGTATGGAATGCAAATCAGATGCCACAAAACTAAATATTTCGTCCTGTAGTTCAGAAGGTAGTTCTTCAGCCATGACCGTTAAGGTAGAAGTTTAGACGGGCATCCCGGCCCGAATTTGTCCTACTATGACCGGGGTATGGCCGACAAGCGGCGGCTCACCAACTGATTTCTCGTCTGTTGCACACAATAAACAAAATATTTATTTACAAGCCCAGTAGACACTAGTCACTGTCGCAGAAGAAAAAAAAGAGTGATCGCGAAAGAGATTCGAGAAACGGCCTTGGAAACGGCAACAACGACAACGGGTTGACGGACCGTATCACGTTCTATTGCGTACGTGAGGCGTTTGTGAACCAACTGAAACGCCCTCCTTCCCAGCGACGGTCTGTTAGTATATTTCATCCAATCCACTATTCCATTCTGCTCCTTTATCTCTTTTACCATATCGAAACTCCGTATCCGTCTGCTTCGCTGTATTAAGAATAACATTCCGATCCCGTTGGCGGATATGCTTTCAGGAGAGAGATGAGGTCAATCTTCTTGGACTTTGTGGTGCAGACAGAGCAGCCAACCCATCTTCCACGTTGCCACCTGGTGAACGCTAGTCATAGCACAGTTCATTCGGATGCCACCTCAAATACATACGGAAACTCGGTCCCTGTGTCAGTGCAGAGATAGCTCAGACTCGGATGGTATTCCGCCTCCATCAAGTTCGATAGAGAATGTGGTGGAGGTGAGGATATAAGAGCTCAAGATGTAGGTTAAATCTGCTACCATGACCTGCATTGGTTTCAGCATTAGCTTTTTCGAATATTGCGCATTATTAGTGGTCACTACTGGAAACCGAGGTTCCAAGAATCTGTTTGGAACTATTCTACTGAATGATGATGTTCGTGACACGAAGCTGTTGCTTTGGTTCATCGCTCGTTGTTTTGCTTTGTTCTGGTATGGTCCGCTCAACGCTCAGCCTCATGCCTTCCAGTTCGAGTTCATTCGCCTGAACCCTCTCTCTACATCTTCAGGCATCCGACTTACGCCAGCTTGCCAAAAGCTCACATTTGGCTCGTTCTCTCTTTTCACCGCCAATATCTTTAAGAATTCATGACTACTCCTTTGTCTGCCCACTGTGAGGAACGCATTATCGGAAGAATTCCGCTCGAGACTGTAAATCTGACTAAGGAGGAGTGGCAGCTGGAGAGAACGGGAAATCCATCCTTGTCATGATCACACGCCGGGCCTGGACCTTGAAGGATCGAGGAACGTTAATGTTGCCGAGTATGGTGAGTTTCCTCTACATAATCTCTTCTGGCTTCTCTAGTAATAAGTACTCATAATGTGTCTCACAGATGCCCTATTATCTCCCGCGCTTGTCTCTGTTCCGTTCTTGAACCACATTGTCATGTATCTGATTCTTTGCACTTGAAACGACAGGAGGACGCTGTCCCTGACCTGACCTCTGCATCTCCCAAACCGAAACTCAAGAGCGGTGTTCTCTACCATTACCAACTCCTCGCACCACGGTTTCATCTCATCACCGCGATACAATGCGAACAGTGGGAAGAACCGCTGAGGCGGCGAGCGTGATATGTGAAAACGAAGATATCGAAGCAAAGCTGATTGTAACACGTTGACGGAAACGGATGGACGATGGGATCGGCGGCGATGGAGATAGACCTGATGTTTCTCATATATCTCTAGAGAAGCGGGAGGACAGACGCGGCTGCCGTAACTATATCCACTTACACTTAAAAGCCTGGTGATTTCAAGTGTAAACTATAATGCTTCATCGTAATGAATGTTCTTTCTGTGAACAGACGACGAAAAGAAGTTCCATCTTACCTCGAAAATCGTGGTAGGGGAAGATCGTAACGAAACGAAGGGAGTTAGTAGTCAATCAGAGTCTACCTCCTACGTTCGAGGTGCCATTATGTCGAAGGTATCCCGGCTCTGGGGAGGCGGAGCAAAGTAGTGGGAGGGAGAGGAAACTATAAATTCCGTAAGTCAGAAAATCATTGGCAAAGTCTCTGGAATTAGGTACGACTTAGTGAACTCTGAATCCAGGATACTGTGGTGAACTTGCACTGAAGCATGAGAACAGTGTTCAAAGTTCATAGCGGCTTGTAGGGAACGCTAAGTTACGTGGCTCAAGTCACTATGAGCCTCAGACAGGGTTAAGCTAACCCGTTTGCCGAGCGAAAACAAGAAGCTCGTTATCTGATTCTCGACAATCGTATCTTGGTACTCATAGTGCAGCTCTAGTTTAGCCATATGTGTTTCATTTCACATCTGCGCTTATTATATGATAAATGTCCTCGAATTTCACAATCCTGTCAATGTCCTTTCATCAGAAATTCTGAGAAAACACCCGATATTCTTTGTCCCAAAGTGGGACCCAGTAATTTGCACAGTTGTCCGCCCTAAAATTATTAATTCTGAGAGAGATTATATCAACGCCTCATCGAGAACTTGAAAACACAAAATCACACTTACGTGTCTTCCGTAATGAGGAGCTTGAGGTCGAGTCTTCGGAGGATATTCCCAAAAATGAGGTATAGCTCACACCATGCTAAACTGTCAAATAACAAATCAAATCAACGGAGCACCAATTGACTTGGAATGTGATACATACTTCAATCCTACACTAGAGGGAGTATTCAAATGGGTGCCTACAATGAAAGGGAACTTTGCTTACCACATACGGGGCCCTTTGCTGAACGGTGCTAAATCTAGCATTAATTGAGTTGTATCCTGGGCTAGCCACCGATCCGGATTGAAGGCATACGGGTCTGTAAACACATCGGGATTCATGTGCAGAAACTTTATACCCATTGACACAACAGTCTGTGCCCACCATTAAAAGCTGACGGGGAGACAGCAGAAACAGAGAATCACTTACCCCTGGAGGGATCTTCAGACCACCAATTTCAGGGGTTGATGGGCCTACGACACGGGGAAGGGGATGCATGACACCTAAAGAGACTCGGAGGGCCTCTTTAATGAATGCGGTCTGTAAAAAAAATTAATTATTAAGCGAGATCAAAGCGGTTTCTCACATACCAAATAAGGCAACCTTTCAAGTGCGGTATAACTCATTGGGCGATCTTTATCAACCCAAGCTTCCTCAAGCTCTTTCTTGAGCTTCTGGTGTATAGAAGGGTACTTGAGCGCATAGAAAGTCCCGACATTGCAAGCATTTCCGACGGTATCGCTGCCAGCAGTAACAAGAATAAATGCTTCATCCATAAGTGACGCCTGAGACAGATGCTCTTGATCTTCGGGTTCCAGTAGGTGATGAAAAATCGTCTCGTGCTCTACCATTGACAACGTATCGGGATTTTTAATCAAGCTGTTGATTTGGCGCTCGAACCCAGCCTTCATCATCAAGTAACCTTCAAATTCGGGTAAAAGCCACAAGATAAGCTTTTGTGGCGCATTCAAAGCAAAAGTTATGAAAAATGGAAAATGGATTTGGAGCCAGAACTTTTTAATAAGTTCCTTCACGCCTTGTAGGATGGGATGAGAGAGACCAGGACTATCGAGAATGTTGGCTGATTCTGCAAAGCAGTAGGAGGTTATGATGTCGGTAGTAAGTGCGCGGTATGCCACAGCCATAGAGACGGTGGTGCTTGATGAGTTATAGCTATTTGCGAGTAAAGCTAGTAGCTTATCAATCTTGGGGTGATTTGAGAGTCAAGTTTTCATTTGTATAAAGTGGCAACACACACCTTTTGTTGAATTGTGTACTCGAGAGAGATCACTGCTCGGCGGGAGAACAGTGGCTGTAATAAACCCCTGCGCTGCTTGGCAAGCTCTGGGTCACTGAACACGATAGAGGATTTGGGAGCATGGACACCCAAGGCATCGTAAAGTCCACTATGCTTCACCAGGGTGGACCCGTATGTGTAAATATCATGGTAAGCTTTCCGGTCATTGAAATGAAGCTACGGAGGTGTTGTTCAGATAGGAAGCTTTGTGCTAGAACTGAAGTATTTTCACTGACAGTGTTAGGGCCGACTCTTATCACCGGACCTACATATTGGTTGATTGTATTGTATTTAATCTTTGTGAATGTCAGCCTCAGTAGACTTACACCTCGACATCACACCAATCAATAGGTGTAGGCCTGGTAAGATGGGCCCCAGTTGCCAGGCCCCCTCCCCTGGATCTGGGTCTTTCCCTACATCGCGAATATTTCCGCGAATAATTCCAGTTATTTTCTTTTAGGAAGGAGTCTAGGCAGCTATATAGATCCTTCATGTAAGCTGTGAAACCTGCGTGATAACTTAAGATAACGTTCCGGCATCGATTGCCAAGTCCGAGATATCGGATCTAAGGTCAGTCACTGGCCGCCCATCATCTCGCTACATATCACCGCCCGCACGCTGTCCCGCCCGCCCTTTGACCAGCTGCGCCATTATTCCAGGCATTTTTCACCGCTTTACGCCTGGTTTTTTTTTGAGATTTAACTACGCCAGTTCCAGTCTGAACGATCTTAAGTTGACGGTATGGGAAAGAAAAAAGCAGGCGGTATTCAGCGCTCGGTACGCTCATACGTTGGTGCTGGGAGGTTCGGGAACACTACAGCTGTAAGCTTAACGCTAGGCCCTCGGGCACTGGCTAAGAGACGCGAGGAAGTTGGAAGTCGAAGAGTTCAAGCATCTCAAGGTGCATTCTGCTTCCTACACACTTTATTTGCACTCTTACCCTCTTTCAAAAGGCCTCAGTAATGAATTACAGAGAGCTCTGGACGATATATCTGGAGATGCTCATCCGGAATCTGGGGGCTTTGATGGCATGGAGATCGACGATACAGGCGTTGGGTTTAATCTTGGAGAAGCTTCCGACAACGACAGTAGCGATACGGGCACCTCCCGAAATATTGTTGTTGACCTTCGGGACTTCATAGGAGTCAACAAGTGGCACGGCCGTCGTAAATACAAGGATACTCGTACTTGGAAGCAACGTATACAGCGATTTAATGATGCATGGGCTTCTATCATTGATGAGCTTGTAGACGAGTATATCCGTTGGAAATACAGCCCGGTGCATGGTCCTTGCAGTCCCAACTCTTGGGATTTCTCTATCCAAGTGATAGACATCTATTCTCCCACTCGCGAAACAACTATTTACCGTGACAGTGAAACTAAGGCCACTTCTGCCCTGGTTCAAGCAGGCTATCTCCCTGCCTCACCTGAACCGCCGTCCATCGCGGTTTCTTTACGCACGCTGGAGCTGCTCCATGCCATCCGACTGTTCAAGCCAAACTTCAGCATTGAAGCCTTTGCCAAAACAGTATGTCACCTACACTCGGTACGTACCTTGACTTACGTCCTGCATTCTTGACTTACTGCTCCCTCAGAAACCATACCGTCGCACCTATCGAACCGCGCTCTCCGATACATTTGACATTTACCTAGCTATGCTGCGGAAGGTTGACTCCCGCGTAGCAAGAGAACTAGGCCATGACTCGCCAAACTACCGCGCACTCAACAGCTGCCCACCATGCACCTATGAGGTGCAGAGAATTTCTTTAATCCACTACCTTTATCTAAAACTTTGTTATAGCTTGAAGACGAACCTCCGCAGATCTTCTCACGTATGGTTGCTGTTGATGGCAACAACTCGCTGAAACGTTTGGATGGCGTAGGCAAACGAGAGGTATCAGATACTCGTGTTTTTGGTGAAAGTGATTACTACCTGAGTGAGGAGTTTGTGAACCTTTATGCAGATGAAGTTCCAGCTCGCCCTCGATCAAAACCTGCAGGCGAAGTCACAGAAGAAGATTTTTCTCAAGATTGGGTGGACGAAGAGCATGGGGACCCTACCGATGGAGACCCTGACCCTACGCTCCAGGAATGCACTGATAACTGGAAGGCTTCAGATGCGGAGGCCGCAAAGAAGATGTGGGATGCATTTCGGGAGTCGGGCTACTTTGTAATGGCCTGCCGACATGGTTTTGTAATGTGGGTTGCAGATATGATACGGAGTGGGGAGCTGTACGTTTCGTTTTCTCCCTTTTTTGCTGCCAACCGAGTCTTTTTATAGCGCTAAGTACCCACTTTCAATGGTAGCCAAAGCACTCAAGGTCTTCAGTCCTGGCTGGGTGCTTGGGTACGACATTGGATGTAGTTTTAGCGGTACAATACGCCGAAGTTCACTGGGGGTAGAGTTCAAGGAAAAATGTTGCCGCACCTGCGTGAACGCATTCCATGGATATGCACATTGTGCCCTCTGCCAACAGATGTACCACCCTCTTAACATCCGCGGAATGGGACTTGAAGATCTCGAAACTCTGGAACGCCTCTTCTCCTCCTCCAACCAACTTGCCTCCATCACGCGGTACATGAGCCCATATCGACGCCGTGTATTCATCGATCTATTCTTACAGCAATGGGACCGTGAAAAGTATCAAAATCTTGCCACCATGCTACATAACAACTACGTGCAGGCACTCGATATACTTGAATATGAACTGCCCTCGTTTGAGGCTGATATTCAGGCGCTGGGCCTTACCAAAGAAGAGCTCAGCACATACATTGCAGAAGAATCATGCCACTACGCAACCTTGGGCTCTGAAACAGAAGAAGATTTACACGCAGTAGCATACGTTGAGTTGCTTCAAAAGTACAGCGAAGTCAAGTAAGTTTCAATTTGTTGAAAGTTATTAAATTTATTTTACCAATGCACAACGTAGCACTGCTTATGAAAACGCCAGCACAAATTTTCGTCTTCACACTCCCTCCGACTATCAGTTTCTTTCCGATGCTGCTTCCTACAACGTTAACCTTTCTGAAGGTCGCAAAACTGAGACACGGCGCCGCTATCTTCTCGAGCAACGGGACAAAATTTTATTTGAAACGGTACAGCTTGAAGCAGTGATGAATATTGACCGCCGATGGGAGCCAAGTGACCGGGAATACAAGGATGCAGTGGGGTACATCAACACCCGCAAGTACCGCCAAGCACTAGAGCGCCTGCATAAGCTTGTGGTGCAGCGTTTGTTTGAACTTCATAAAATGAATCTTTCCAACACAGGTACGTTATATTTTTTCTTGAAGTTCAGGCTACTGTTATGACCCGATTCTACACTATAGGCATATACACACTCTTTTTTCATTTATTAACAACCACCACCATGACTATCATTAATATTTTACTACCTAACACTATCACATACATTCATTACTTATCTTCTCAACACAACTTGGGATAATGCTGCACATTACCATGGAAGCTGCAAAGACCCTTCCACACAGTATTGACTCATTATTAGTCAACTCCGGTTCCACTAAATGACTCAATATCAGTCATCCATGACTCTACTGAATGACTCAACATCAGTCATCCGCAGTTCCGCTTAAATGACTCAGTAACAGTCATTGCACACCATTCCACAGTCATGCTGACTGATCCGCAGCATTTCCGCAGTTATGACTCAAATCTAGTCATTCCGCAGCATTTCCTAGACTCAGTAACAGTCATTGCACACCATTCCACAGTCATGCTGACTGATCCGCAGCATTTCCGCAGTTATGACTCAAATCTAGTCATTCCGCAGCATTTCCTAACTAGTACATATTAAACAGTATATAAGAAGGCTAGATTTACCAATGTACGGTAGACGTATTATTTTTCTTAAATCCAAACCCCCACTTGTTTGCTGTTATCACTTGTGTGAATCACCAGACCAACTCATTGTATCTTGTTGAGCTATCTCCAAGCTACAATACACATTTATACATCTTGTTGAGCTAACTCCAAGTTGTATCCACTAACATTCACCTGTTGAGCTATCTCCTAGTGAATACTTCTTCAATTGCCACTTGTTGAGCTATCTCCGAGTTGCAACTTCCTATTACTTGTTGAGCTATCTCCGAGTATTAGACACCACACTCACTACTACTTGTTGAGCCATCTCCGAGTATTAGTTCTGATTCATATTACTGCTTGTCGAGCCATCTCCAAGGGTAATCTTATTATTATTTGTCAAGCTATCTCCAAATAATAACTTCTGTGAGTTTTGTATTACAAACTAGTTACTAACTTTACTTGAGCCTAGTTGTTTGAGTATATATTTTTTGCCTAGCGGTTTCATCAAACGGAAAGGCTTGCTCTATAATCTCCATTAATTTCTCTTATCATTGTTACCACCGAGTTACGTACTGTGAAGGTTTGGACGAGACTATTGATCGAGTCATAACATAATAATACGTCTCTACCCGCCCCCATTAAATGTCTACGCAAACGACTAGAACATACACCCAAACTGGGTCTCATCACCATCCTGAAACATTTGTTCAAGGATCTAGTAATCAAACTATTCCAACCGGTTTTAATGCTCCAGGATATACACTGGGACAAGACAATCCCAACGTTGGAGACATAAGCCAGTGGACACCCACTGAAATATCAGAAGGTGAAGTTGTAGTGATGCGGAGAATTCACATTGGATCAGATGGATCAAATTTCACTGAAACTGTGGTTCAAGAAGTTAGAATGACCCCTACTGCAGAAATTTCTGAGATATTTGCTCATCACGAAGACCGTTCCACCAGTCATTTAGTTGATAATGGTTCGCGAGGACAACAGCAAAATCTTACTCTTGCAGCAAATGTACCTCTACCTTCTTCACATCATAGCCATTCTGTGCAATCTGAAACCCATAAATCTCAAAGTGAACACTCTACAAGGCAAAACAGGGATATACTTCAGGTCTCAGAACCTCAACAAAATCCTTCACACAGCCGCCACTCGTCACCCATACAGTCAATTAGTAGGAATGTATTGCCACAAGCAATTGTGAATCAATCACAGACACCTATAATTGAATTTTTTGACTCGTTACAAGCACAGTATAGAGAACAACAGTCTCTTACAAGGCCAAGTACAAGACAATCTGAGCCTGTTAGAAGGTCTCCATTGTCTGTAGTCCCTGAGGAAATTCAAGAGCATTCTGTGGCTCATAGTAGCTCACATCATGAGTTCCCACCACAGCAATCTCACAATTCTCAGTCAGACCATACTGCTTTAAGTGCTGTTAGGAGTTTAAACCAGTCACAAGGACATGAACAATCACCTGTTCAATTGCAAGTTTTGCAA
>JADNRY010000665.1:0-32322 GCA_015501585.1 Rhodocollybia butyracea
TTCTTAGCCTGGGCGAAAGCTTTGGTTTGCTTCGCTCTCTGCTTCCGGGCACGGCGTCTCCAGCACCAAACGACGGCGAGGAAAATAAAGGCGCAACCGAGTGCCATAAGAAGAATCTCCCACCACTGAAGACGTTTGGAAGTTTGCACGATGGTAGGTTGTGTAAGTCCGCTGATGCTAGGAAGTGGTGCTGCAGTGCTGGAGGTTACTTGGACGAGATCGGAAAGACAGACCCCCAGTCCAGGTATGACACTGGATGTGCCGTTGCAATTGGCGGACACACAGGAACCACCATGGAGGACTTGCGAAGAGCTCGAACATGCAAGACAGTTGGAAGCACCAGAGCCTGAACAGCTCGAGCAGCTCGAGTCACAAGCTTGACATGATCGACTGGTGCTGTCGAAGAACTGTGATTGGGCGCATGTGGGAAAGCAGCCCTTCACTCAGCACGGGCCGGTCGGGTGGACATGATAGGCATTGGTCGAAAGAAGTACCAGAGCAAGTAACACAATCCGGATGGCAGCTGAGGCAGGTTTTCGTCGAATTCGAGGAGACGGTGTTGGGGGGGACAGACGCTGACACACTGACCATTCGAGGCAAGCTGTCCATTTGGGCAAGTAAGACAAAACGTCGAAGAACCCGCACAAGTGGAGCACGAGGAGGAACAGGAGGTGCACGTAGAGCTGTTCTGAGACGAGACAAACGTGCCTGCAGGACAGCTCTCCGCACAAGTCCCATTCGAAAGGAAAGAACCTGGAAGACAGGCCGTACACTGCAGTTGATTGACGGTAGAGGCAGTGGTGAATCCAGGAATCTCACAAGATGTACATTTCGCGCCACATGCTAAGAGATAAAAATCAGCAAAACGATAAGGGAGAAATCGAAACAAGAAACATACCGTCACATTCCTTTTTGTTATTGTCTGCAATAAGACCAGTTCCCGCGCAAACACCACCAGAGTTCGCAGTAACACAGCTCCCATTGAAGGCGTAGCTCCCGCTGGCGCAAATGATACAGTCGTTGGAAGTGGGTCCGTTGCAAGTCTGACAGCTCGGAGAGCAGGTACTGCAAGTACCACCAGAACCGAAACTGCCATCGGGACAAACAGTTCCAGAGCTGGTCGAGGTCGGTTCGGCATCGCATAGAGTTTTATCGTTGGCATCCTGGGTGAACCCACTCTTGCACGTTTGGCATTCGCCAGTAAGATCGGCACATGCGGAACAACCTATTGGCGCAAATCTTGCAGTCGCCGGTGGAGGTGAGGAAAAATCCACTTGAGCACTGAGCACAAGCAGTGCCATTGGAAGCGGTGGTCCACCCGGCATTGCAGCTACACTGGCCGTTCGAGCCACATTCACCGTTGATGCAGTTACAAGTGGACGGTGTGCCAGTGATATTGAAAGCCAAACAGGTTCCCGTTCCGGAAATACCATCGTCGCAGTCTGAACATCCCGCCGGACATGCTTGACAAGACGACCCAAAGAAGCCCGACTCGCACGATTCGCAGGACGGCCCTGTAAAACCGGATTCGCAGGAGCAGGTGCCCGACGACGTACATATCCCATTTCCAGAACATGCGGGCTCACAAGCGGAGGATTCCATATCCACCAATGAAAGCGAGCCTGAAACAGCAAGCTGTGAGAAATCGGGGACAGAATTCCAAAAAAATAACGCGGTTGGTTGAGCCAACATTTATAGCGGCCCAAACGTTGGAGGAGAGTGCGAGAGATTGAGCCGTCAGGGGAGTAGACGTGTTGCCAACCGGAGTTGTAGGAAGTGCGGAGAATCCAGCAGAACCTCCGTAAAGAGATTCGGAATAGATGGCCAGACCAGGTTCCAAAGCGACAGTCAGAGGAAGAGAAACGGTAGAAGAGTTGAAGCCGGAAGAAGGTGACAGTGACGCCGAGGATGAGGTTAAGAGGTTGTGGAGTAGTTCTGGGTTGGTTGTAGCTGTATACTGACCAGGAAGTAACAATGCACTTGTCTGCGCTCCAGAGGCAGAGATTGTCATCCGACTAGGTTTTACATGAGCACTTATAGTATATTTTCAGTTCAGAGTTACGCACTAGTAGTATTCGAAAAACCCTCGAGGCATTGGCCTGCGACGCAGACGACATTAGAGGTTGCTGTTGGAAATCCGTGAGAAATACGCGTGGATTTCACCGAAAAGACAGACTTACCAGCTGCAACAAGGTTGATTGGGGATGAAAGTAATAGACATGAGAGCATGCTGCCTGTAGACCGCGTTAGAACGAGATACACAAGCAAGAACGCTCAGTAGCTCACCTATAGGCAGTGAAGAAAGCTGAAGCATCGTAAATGAAGGAAACGAGATTATGGTAGTGAGAGAGAAAGAAAGAAATAGAGAGTGATGCGCTCAAAAGGCCGGCGATTGCGACGCGTTCAATAATACAACAATAAGGAAAACAATAGAGCCTTTTGTTCTGGTTTTGGCAATACAGATATAGGTCACGTGACTCAGATCGTTCTCATTGTTCTCGGGGCTCGCGAAGGCAGGCGAAGGCTCGCGATCTCTCGCTTTTTGACCGTTGAAAACGTGGGGCAGCGTGGAGATCATTTCTGGCGAAGATTGTCTTGATGTTTCTCGGCTCAAGCAAATCAGTACTTGGGTCACAGGGCTCACTTCGACTAAGTTAACGTGGGCGCTTATTGTAAAACAAATAGATGTCAACCACGCGAGTTAAGCGCCCATTGTTCTATACCACGCTTTGACCGTTTTGCAATGAGGCTTTGACCAGCAGCATTTTCAGTTAGGGTATTTTGAGCGAGCTTTGTGTGATAGGTAGTAATCATTGAAGCTAGTGCCGACCCAAAATATTACTCGGACACCCAGTGTTGATTGAAAGTGCTACCAAAATTGATCTACCTAAATCTTAACTTAAATCGACAGGGCCAACATGGACTGTGGAGATCGAAATTCCACAAATTCTACAGAAACGTTCGCTAGTGTCGGCCTGTATCGGCCTACTTTATAGGAATCGAGGGCAAGCTAAGTGCAACTGAAGCGGGTTGGAAGCGGGAGGGCCTTGTAGTGCAAGCACTGGGCTCCCTAACGCTGCGCCTTGAACTTGAAGGCCCCGGCCGGTTTTCCTCCCTTCCCATAAATCGCTGGCCACTGTGGAGAGTACTAGGAAATAAATTTGAAATCCATTCTTGAAGATATCAGGTGCTAGTTTTTCAAGAAGGAATGTTACCAACAAGGTCCGGAGCAACTCCCCCTTGAGAAAAAACAAAGTAGACTGTGATCGACCGGCTCGCAAAACTAAGTAGTGGAGTTCAGCTTTCTTTCTGCTCTCCATTTTGAAACATGCCACTAAGTACCTTCGCCGTCTCAGTGGCCTCGGAAGGGCGTAAAGATATTCCGGAAACAGGTCCCGCCGTAGACCCAGTCCGCGGACCTGTTTCTTTCCCCATATAACGAGTAGTCAGACCTATGCGCTTCGGCGATTGAGTTCGGGGAGGCCAAGGGAGGCCACCAGAGCTGACTACACATACTCCAGATGGTGATTTCGTAGCAATTGTATCAAGTGATTCATTTTTTTAAGTTTAGACTACGACGATCGTGATGGACAGAAACTATCAATGTGCTGGTTCTTACTATAATCAGCATTGAGGTGACGAGCTTCGCTTAGAGGGAGCAAATTCAGGATTTTCTTGGACAAAAAAAACATAAAAAGCATCCTCTGCGCGCACGCTAATCGGCGGAAGCAAATCCTGGGGTACAATAGCTCTGGACGAGGGCCGGAACACTTGAAATCGGCAGGTGTCGCCACCTGGTCGCCACGCGATTACCTATTTGAATATCTTCAATCTAAGATGCAGGGCACTCTTTTGTCAATGCTCAGTGGTCTTTTTCTGTTGATAAAAAGACGATCCAAGATGGCCTTCCTAAAATTCTTTTTTCACATCTTCCATGTCTTCCCCAATGTCCCCTCGTATTTTTGGCTGGGCTAAAGCAGAACTCGACTCGGACAGTCACAGTCCCGAAAGTCCCGAAAGTCCCGCTAGCCCTTTATGCGGTTCTTCTTCTGTCGAAGAGGAAACCGACATTCCTCGACTTAAGAAAGGCCACCCTGATTTCGTCGCTCGCCCCAGAAACGCATTCATCATTTTTCGATGCCAGTACTCTCGTGAAAACGCCCGTGGCGCACAAGCTGGTGATAGCGACAGACAAACCATGTCCAAGCGAGCCGGAGAAGCATGGAAATTGCTGTCGAGCACCGAAAAAGATCACTATAAAGAGCTGGCGGAGCAGGAGAAGAATGACCATGCTCTCGCTCACCCTGGGTATCATTATCGACCTGTCAGGAGGCGCACGTCGTCTAACCGTCGTATTACGCGCTGGAAATCTGTTTCCAGGCCCTCGAAATCGGCAGATAGTCGCTTGGAGTCGTGCGGAGCAGGCTCTGACGATGAATATCTTCCTGCCGGTACTTCCAAACATAGGAAGCACAGGTTTTCTTCTGTCCCAGTTCCGCCTTTTACTCTCACTCCTGAGGAGAGAATTGGCATTCGAAGGACCAAGTCGGACATGCAAACCGTCGAGACGAGCCCTTCGCCAGGTTCGCCTACCAATTCCTCAGGCGGAAGTAGCTCTTTGGGTAGCGCCCTCTTGCTACCCAGGCCAGAGGTCAGTCTTTCTTTCTTACCTTTCGTCGCGCGCGGTTAACTAACATAATATCGTTTAGTCCTTGTCGCCTCTCAAGTTCGGTTCTCCCACATCGACTGCCAAACTTGAAGTTCCCTCCACTTATCATACGCCTCCTCTCGTTGCGGTTTCTTCGTCTCTTTCCGAATGGAACTCGGACGTTGTACTGGCTTCGTCCATGGAGCAGAACCCTTTACCGTCGTCATCTCTCGCTTACCCCGCTGCCGAACATTCTTGGTCGCAGCTCGAGCGATCAAACTTTAATAATCCGGAGTTAGTCACCTTTGATATCGTAGGACAACAGTCAGAGGTGTACTGGTCTAACGAAGACATGAGCATGACGGCGTCTCAAGTTAACGCAGAGGGCGCTGCGCTCCAGAATTACAACGTCGGTCTTGGGGATTTGGAGAATTTGATGACTGCGGATAGCTATCTCTTGTTCAACATGCCAGTCGATGAAGAGCAGCGTATTTTTGACGGTTTCAGCGATCCGTATTTGAAGTATTGAATCTTGTGATATACCGTAGTCACCATGTATTTTGTTCCGTTTGTAATACTCTAACTGGTTTTAGTTGTAACGATAATCCGTGTACTAATGGTAATATAATCTCACCTTTGGACAATGGTCAGAAGTAATGATTGAAATAGCCGCCCGTATGCGGCCTCTTAAACTTGCCATCATCGGTGGAGGACCATCTGGTTTCTACGTTGCCTCCCGTCTTCTGTCTCTTTTTCCCAAAAGATATTCAGACTCTCTTCGTATCCACATATTTGACCGTCTTTGGTCTCCTCACGGTCTAGTTCGCTACGGCGTCGCTCCAGACCATCCCGAAGTCAAAAACTGCACCCACAAATTCGACGCTGCAGCGTCCGACTCGAGGCTAAAGTTTTTCGGAAATATAAACGTCACGTCGAACGGAGATGAAGGAACCTTGTCGCTTAATTCTTTGAAGAAAAACTATACACATTTGGTCTTCGCGACGGGATGTACAAAACCAAATCTGCATCCTCGATTGTCATATCAGGATGAAGATGGGCAAACCACCGTTATTTCCGCGCTGGATGTAGTTCATTGGTACACTCGCCATCCATCGAACCCGCAAACGCCTCGTATTACTTCTGCGAAACACGTTTCTATCATTGGAATGGGTAATGTCTCGCTGGACGTTGCCAGGATGTTGCTATGTCCGCCAGAGATTTTGGAGAAATATGATGTACCGAATCATGTCCTAGAAGTGCTTAGAACGTCTCAAGTCAAGCACGTATCTGTCGTTGGCCGTAGAGGGCCATTGGAGGCGGCGTTTACCACGAAAGAATTGCGGGAAATGATGAACTTGCCTGGAGTCGCGCTGAAGCCTCTTTCTGACAATGTCTTGGACGTAAAGCTGAGACTAGGCAACAGTCCAGGACCCTGGAATTGCTCAAGAAAGGTTCTAAAGAGCGATACGGGGAAACTCAGAAGTCATGGTCTTTGAAGTTTTATCGCGATGTCATGGGAATGGGTGAAAACGATATCATAGGAATGACTGAAGACGGTATCATTGGCATGGGTGAAAACAATATGAGGAGTGATATGAGGAGTAAGATTGACCCTAATAATCTTGGACACTTCCCCAACTACTTCTCCTTCATCATACCGCTGTCGATCCTGTCACCAAACGTGCGCGGCTTTTAGTCAAAGAAGATGGTAGCCCCGTAGCATCCTTACATCCAACATCGCTCGTCATCACTGCCTTGGGCTTTCACGCTGATCCCGACTCCAGTGCTCCTACGCTCAGTGGTATGATTCCGACACGAAACATATAAAGACTCTACCAGGCGGTCGAGTGTCGACTACGAATCTCGATAGTGCAGATCCAAAATATACGCCTCGGGATGGGCTGCGACCGGTGCAAAAGGTGTACTGGCCAGTACAATGATGGACGCTTATTCTGTCGCCGATGCAATTTTGGAGGATTGGACTAATCACACTTCTTCCTCCACTGATATCCCTTCGACTCACATTGCATCCTCGCCCTGGGATGCTGCGCCGCCTGAAATCCTTCGGGCTCTATCACTGTCAACTTCACCGCCTGTCATGCCGTTCATCTCTGGGTACCACACTGAGCCCGCTGTAACAACGTACGAAGACTGGTTAGCTATAGATGCAGAGGAGAAAAAGCGGGGGTCTGCAGAGGGAAAAGAGCGCGAGCGCATGGGTTGGGGTGAGGCAAAGCCATTCTTGAAAAAGCTGAAGGAGAGGCAGGGACAGGGCTCTAAACGTAATAGCAGTAGTAATATGAATCGAAGTACACACAGTCCATAGCATCATATAAAGATAATGCGTTATACTACAGATGTCCGACGTTCCTAGCTCTTGGCATCCCTGTGGCTTGCGCCGAGAACACGAAGATATAAGCTCCCAACGTCGAGCGCGCTCGCTCTAACACACAAAACCACCTCATCATCTTATCAGGTCTATCGCCCTAGAGAAGAGGAAAGTACACCATCTCAATCAACGATCACTAGTGAGAATGTAGGAAATGACGATGATGGATGGGGTGAAATGTGTTCTTGGTTGAAGAACAGATATTTTTTTCTTTTGAGGCTGATAGGTGTGTGAACTATTTACCAAATTAGGACTTAGCTTATAAAATGGTAAGTGTAAGTTTCACTGCTCTGGATTCCATCTCGTCTTCTCTGGTGTTATTATTGATTAGGCCAAGATAGCGCGACAGACGTAAATAGCATATCCTGCTGTGGTACGCTCGACTCAACGTGATGGCACACTTTCGATGGACGCTCCCGCAGAAAGTATCATTGGCCGCTGTGAGGCTGATCTTTCACTCTCGTTATGGACATATACGCACGATTGAAGTGCATCTGCAATGCCAATTATACAGACTCGATGTAACCACCACCACCGTAACGCGGCCAGTGTAACACCAACACGAGCCATCTTGACATCTGGCTAAGAGTAGAAATGTTAACTTGCGCGATTCAATCGGGTTTTCTGCAGCGATAAAGTTCGGAAAGGGAGTTGTTATTGGCGCATCCCTGTAAAGCTTTAAAGCCTGAAGAGTTTGTCAATGGAAGATTCTAGTTGGAACGGTCAGAAGGTGATATTGGAGCTTCAGTCTCTCAGCTGCATCTGATCCTCAAGCGGTTCCTTGGGAGAGGGGTTCGCGTGTAAAGAAGGATTACAAGGATGGTTCATTATTAGCTTTTCTTTTATCACCTTGGAACTGGTTGACTGTGCAAAAACGAAATAAGCGCTCAAGCTATCACTCTCGAAAGTTAGACGTACGTTGTACATAATGCGTCAACTTCTATTCGCTTCCTCAGGCTGGCCGACGCGTGTATGTATGCCAAACATACTACTTGCAACTCTACCACAAGGATGGCCAAAGGAGATGGAAACCTTCCCACAAGCAATGGCCGAAGCAGGTCGCGTCGCCGCTGGCTGCTATACGTTCTTCTAATTCATGGCGCCATTGTCTCATGCTCCAATTATTTCGGACGCTTTGAGTGGCCTAGCGCATTATTTGAACATGCGCTCTGCATAGTGACGAGTTGTCAGTTGAATGCAACAGGAATTTGTACACAGGTCGGAGCATTGTACCCACAAATCTCCAAGAATGCTCAAGTGTGGACAGAGCTAACAGAGTTACTCGAGACCGAGAAGTTTGAAAATCTGGCGGTCAATAAACTGAGTGGGCTGATACAGATTCCGTGGGTTGTCTTCAAGCTTGTCTTCCTTCTTTACGTTAGACAATAAACACACACACAGGTCGGTATCATACGACGACATGCTTCCGCCAGGTGAAGACCCACGATGGGAGACGATGGGTCAACTACATGATTACCTGATTGAAGCATTCCCACTTGTGTATGTTCAATGCTCCCTCGGTAACACGTATTTACAACCTGTTTCAGTCACGAAACCCTTTCTCTCACCAAAGTCGACACCTATGGCCTCATCTACGAATGGAAGGGAACCGACTCATCGCTCAACCCATACATTCTTGCTGCTCATCAAGATGTAGTCCCTGTTAATCCTGAAACTCTGGACTCATGGATTCACCCGCCCTTCCTTGGATACTTTGATGGAACCAAAATCTGGGGGAGGGGCGCTTCCGATGATAAAGCGAGTCTAACGGCAATTATGCTTACATTGGAGACGTTGATTGGAAAAGGATGGACTCCTGCCCGAACGCTGGTGTTGGCATTTGGATATGATGAGGAGTCTGCTGGCAATGTAAGTGGTACTAATTTGTACTTTTTGTAGATTCTGAGACGCTTTTTGGTGGATACTATCAGAGTGCTAACGCACTTGCAAAGGTCCTCGAAGACACCTTTGGCCAAGATGCGTTCGCTTTTATCATAGATGAAGGAGGTTTGTAGTTTCCATTTCCAAATCTTTGGGTTTGATGAGGATATTGGTCGATAGGAGGGTTCAAAGACATCTATGGTACGATCTTTGCTACACCTAGTGTGGCGGAGAAGGGATATGTTGATGTCAAGATCGATGTTACTTCACCTGGAGGACATTCAAGTGTTCCTCCCGCTCATACGGTACGTGTTTCGTTAGCGGGTTTTTGTCTGCAATTATCACACGCAATAGACTATTGGCTACCTCGCTTTGCTCATAACCGAACTTGAGAAGAACCCTTACCCAATCGAACTCGTGAGTATCCTTCTTTAGAGTTTGTAGTAGACTGACTTGTGTTTCCAGGTTCGTGGCTCTGTACTACATGACACACTCCTTTGCTACGCCTCACACGGGGAAAGTATACCTCACAAGCTCAAAAAAGCAATAATTGAATCTACCTATTCTGACAACGCACTGAGAAAAGTGGAAGAGCTGCTCGTGTCGCGGGACAGCCATTATTCAAGCTTAGTGGGGACGACCCAAGCAGTGGATATCATCACGGGTGGAGTAAAAGCAAATGCTTTACCAGAAAGCGCCTATGCCATCATCAATCATCGAATAAGCACTGATAGGTGAGTTTTGATATGCTTCTCTGGCTGTGTGCATGTGTTTATCATTCTCTACGATAGCTCAGTCAAAGAAGTTTTAATTCGTGACGGACAAACTATCAGCGACCTTGCTCACTCGCTCAACTTGACTCTCGTCGGGGAAAACTTTGGCCCAGCGTCCGCCTATGCTTCCAATGGACATGTCGAACTATCGATTGCATTCAACTCCGGACTTGAACCTGCTCCCCGCACACCAACGGCTAGTAATCAATGGAATTTCTTGAGCGGGACTATCAAGGCTACGTATAATGCTCATCGGGGGTTACTGGTGATGATAATATTATCGTCAGCCCGGGGATATTGTCGGGGAACACAGGTGAGCACAAGTGGTCCGCTATCTAGCCGTTGACTCCCTGAACTGTATAGACACCAAATCGTATTGGAATCTTTCTCGCCATATCTTCCGGTACAACCACGAAAACTCAGTGGATGGGGGAGATATTGCTTCTGGTATGCATACGGTGAATGAAAGTAAGTTTTAATGCATTTTCTTGTATGGGTTTAAGAGCTGACGTATTTCTACATAGATATTCCCCTATACCACTATCTCGAGATTATCCGATTCTTTACGACGTTGATTATGAATGCGGACGAGGCAGATTTTTCATAATGATCGAGGAGAAGAAAAATACACTGTGTGTATCGTCGGGTCTGGATGCTCGAATCTATATGAAAGAAAGCACTGGTACTAGAAAATTTTCGCGGCTCATAAATTGATAGTCGATGTTGAGTCGATGTAGAGCTGTATTGAGATGACGTCATATGCAGCTTGGTGCTACGTTAGGTGATACTCATCTCTATTCAACTTGGTTATTTCTAGCTTTTAGCGCTTTAGAATTAGCGACTGTTGTGAAGCTTTCGTTCGCGTCCGTCGTCATCAGAAGACAAAAGCAAAAAAAACAAGTGGCTCGGAGCTTCGGGACAAAGAAAATAAAACACGTGGTTTACATCTTATATATCAACGCACTGCCACCACCTTTCTTTGTACACTACCAACGATGATGTCGGTCCAGCACTTGCCTGCGGAGACAGATATCGGCTTTTTCTCCCAAAAAACGTCGAAATCCAAGGCTAATGTTTCAACAACACCACCTACAGTCAGCGTTCATGTCCGGACGCGCTATGTACGTGCTTCCCAGGCAGAATCACTGCAGCCAGCATCATCCCCTTCACGATCCTCGTCTGTTTCTACCTCACCATTTTCATCTCCTTTATCGTCTCCAGTATCTACACCTCCTCCAGTAGAAAAGAAAACAAGAAAGAAAAGAAAGAACCCTGAAGCCGGCACTAGCACAGAAGTTCCCAAGCCTCGCGTCACTAAGAAAATGCGCGTGGAGAAACCGCGGCAACGCGCTTCCAAGTCAAATTCCCGAGCTTCTAGTCGTGCAACGAGCAATCTCGCTTCGTCGCCGCTGGAACCTATCTATAGGTCCAGAACAAGCAGGTCGCGTTCTTCTTCTAGTTTTGTTCCATACTCACCGGTGGCCACACCATATGCGAGAGTCTGGGCCTGTATGGAAGATGGCGATCCTGGGCCCGGTCATGTGAGCTCAGAGTCGGTGGTCATGAATTTGAACAAGTCATACAAAGCTTGTTAGTACCTTGTTTGTTTTTGGAACAGCTACCCACCATTACCTATAGATTTCAAGAACCTCAAGGAACCTTCTGACAAGTCGTTTGAGCCGGAGAAATGTCCTGTAGTTGAAATGGAATATCCGAATACGGGTGCTACTGAAAAGTACGTATCCAGAAACAAACGCGTATCAGGTTTTAACCTGTTTCGCCGTAGATTTCTTCTCCTTGCGCCCAAAGACAAGGACCATTATAATCCTATAATGGATCTCGAGAAGACTCTTTATACTATAGTGGATCGTTAGTCTTTTGTTTCTCGATAACTTGCAGAATTCTTACTGGTGCCCTACAGACTATCTTACGCCCAGTCAGCGAGAGCTCATTGGCTCTGTACCCAACGAACTGCTAACAGAAGCCGTTTCTCCACCTCCTTCACCGTCACCTTCACCGCCAAACTCCCGGATTTCCAACTCTTCTTCCCGCTCTTCCTCGATGTCATCCTTGACGTCCCTCGAATCATCTTCCGACAACTCGCGGCCTCGTGTAAACTACTGTCGAGCCGTACAACGAGCCATAAATACAAAAGATGGCCCACTTCTAGTCAGAACTCTCGATGTGATAAATACCATTCTCCGTTCTTTCAAATACCCCAAACTCCCTTCCGACATCTTTGAACCTGCACCTCCAAATGCCCTCAAGCAAGCTGTGGAGACTTGGGGAAGCTTACCGCCAAAGGTTTTTTCGACGTATCTACGAAGAAACATACCAGCGTTGCGTAGGTCCCAATATTGCACGCCTTCGCGACTACAAAGCGTTCAGTAGTAATGTTTATGGCGAGCTCAATCCGAATTTGGTGGAAGAGATCGTATCCACCACCAAACTGAAGGAAGGGAGCTTATTCATGGATTTAGGGTCGGGTGTCGGGAATGTCGTCGTTCAGGCTGCGCTTCAGACCGGGTGCAAGAGTTTTGGGGTCGAACTGAGTGAGGGGCCTGCGCAGGTTGCGAGGGTGATGAAGGAGCAGTTTAAGATACGGTGTCGGATGTGGGGTGTTGCATGTGGGGAGATTGAGCTTGAGGAGGGTGATATGCTAGAGAGTAAGAGGGTGGCGGAGCTGATTCCACAGGCGGATGTGGTACTGGTGGATAATAAGGTTTTTGAGGAAAAGTGTAAGTGGATTTCGTGTGTTTCGTCGTGGATTGAGCTGATTTCATTTTTGTTTGTCTAGTGAACGAAGCTCTGAGACCGAAGTTTCTGGACTTGAAAGAAGGTGCTATCGTGATCTCCTTAAAGCCGTTTGTCTCGTCCTTGAACGGGTTGAATGCTCGTGTTACTGAACGCAACGTATGTTCCTTTATCCATTCAAATGAGCCAATGTTTATAATCGTACACAGGTTGACGACATCTCCGCTATCTTCGACGTTACCGAAAGACCATACTACCCCGGATCCGTATCTTGGGGTAATGGTGGAGGTTCGTACTACCTCCATCGTGTTGACCGAGTGGGATATGCAGAGATTCGACAAAAGTTCGAGAATACGACGAGGGGGAGACGGAGTGCAGCGAGCGCTAAATACGTGCCAAGCAGGAATACGGATGAGAGTGACTGGTTTGGGCAGTGAGGCGCGGTGAGAGTGAGGTTTGGTCGCGTTGAGCTTGTATAGATCTCGGACCTGGACAAAGACAGACTGGCACTTTCATTGGCAAGAGTCTTCATTTCATGTTTGTGATTTATACTTAAATATATACATGCCTTTCTGAACTTGCAGAGTTTTTCTTTCCCCTTTCTCATTCATATCCCCCTTCGGCTTAGCCCGTTGCAGCCAGTTCTTTAGACTAGCTTCTGTTACAGTGATACCTACTGCACACGCACACTTTTTCTTGTTTATCCTTCACTTTTTCGTGTTCCATACTTTACCTTTTCATGTTCCATACTTTACTTTACCCTATCGTCTCTACGATAATTCTCGGTGACACGTTGAAACGTGTACTGCATCTGGCATTCAGTTCTTAATAGACGATTTGATCAACGGCTTGGATTCCAAAAGCGAGAAGATAGTACAACAGCTGAATCACAGCCAAAGGCTACACGTAGACTCCCACTGTGCAAAAGAGTGCCACGACTCCAAAACCACCTAGCACGCTGGCTGTGATAGCAAGTGGGATCTCTTTCCCGGGTATTGTGGTTTTCGGCAGTCTGTAAAGAAGAGGTCAAAGTCAAGATAAGTTGCAAGCCGCTGGAGAAACTGACGTGGATGAGTAGAAAGCCAGAGCAAAAGTTGAAGCTAAGAGTACAAGTGCGAGATATGGAAGCAGCGCGACGCTAACGAGAGGCTGGAAAGGTGGTAATGAGCTGTGGAGAGCCTGAAAACTAATCAACAAAAGAAACGAAAAGAAAGAGAAAGCCAGTACCTTTATTGATTCATATTTCGACATGGTGGTAATTTGAGGACGTGGTTGATCTGACGCGCGCTTAATCTGAAGACTGACGTACAAATGATGGTGGGAATTTTTAGACAGTTAACCCTCAGTGACGCAGTCGAGTTATCTTTACTCTTACCTTGACCACGACTTTGTGTGCATTCTACTCCTTCATCTTCCTTGTAACGTCTATAAATTCATTGTATGTATATCTTGCTAGCTCGCTAGTCCACAAATTTGTTGCTAACTTTTCCTTCGCCTCGTCTTCGTTTTTGTCGCAGATGAGCGCTGCCCAGCACCCCATGGTCGTTCAGGCCCAAAACAAGGCTGTTTACTATCATGACCAGCTTGACAAGGAGGTATGTTGCTTTTTTCTGCGTTGAGCTCTTGTGTCTCATCTATTTTTTGTCTTATCTTTCTCTCTCCACGGCGCGTCTCCACTAGCTCACGAAATATCCTGTGCTTTTACAATTTGAGCAACGCACTCAAATCCCGAAAACATACGCCGTTCTCGGTGCTAGTCTCTTGGTCGTCATTCTCCACATGTTCAACGCCCTCGCGGCACCTGTTTCCAACCTCGTCGGATGGGCTCTCCCCGCTTATCTCTCCTTCAAGGCTATCGAGACGTCTTCGACACAAGACGACACCCAGTGGTTGACATATTGGGTCGTTTTCGGCTTTTTCAACTTCCTCGAAAGCTTTGCTCTTCGCCTCGTCCTGTACTACCTTCCGTGGTACTTTGCGTTCAAGACTCTCTTCATTCTCTGGCTACAACTGCCTTACTTCCGGGTATGTGTTCATTTTTGTCTCCGCGTGGCTTGGCTGGCGTATGCCACATTCCTACCTCGTTCTCTTTCCGTCCCTGTCCGCTCGTGTGCCGCGTCTTCAAGGTTATAATTTACTTACGTCATCCTTCCAGGGCGCCCAATACACCTATCTCACCATTCTGAAGCCCGTTCTTGCCAACCTCAGCAATTCTGCCGTTGTCAAGCAAACCGAGTCTTCAGCTAGTGCCAGTGCTTCGGAGTGAGTGGTGCTTACACGCCCCACGTGCATCCAAACCACAGGGATATTCTGGATCGAGAATAACCCGTTTCTTGTACGTCTACCGTATATTTTTCTTGACGGTATGCCGTGGTCGCTATCGGTTCTGGTTCTTTTCCTTGGGTGCAATGCGCGTGATCTCGTAGAAAGAACTTTTTTCTGCCCTTTTTCAGTTATTATACACTTCTCTTTCCTCTTATCCGTTTTACTCTACATGCGTGTTCAATTCTCTGCAAAGTTACGGATGTGGTGTTCCCCTCTGTTTACGATATGTAAATTTGAGCGTAGTTTTGACGAATGGATATGAACAACCCTTATTACGATTCTCCGTGGAGACTTGGAGTGTTTGAAGCAGGACTTTTACCTGGGCTATGGGCCCAGGTTGTGATTCGATTCGTCAAGGCAACAAGATGGCAAGTTGGCAAGTTTTACATCAGGGCACCATTGGCACCAGGGAAATCATTGACATCATAACAACTAGACAAACCGACAGTCACGCAATCTGGATTCTGCTAAGGTAAAAATCACGTTCTTTGCTCACAACTCCCAGCAACTCCCCCAGATATTCTTTCGTCGGTCTATTAGGGTTATTCCAATTCACTAAAGAGTGGAGGCTGGTGAGACGGAGAGTCGCATCGACCCCTTTGTATATTAGCTTGAAAACACCTCATTTGACAACATATCATCGTTCTTCACACCTCCTATATAAAAAACTGTCCAACCTCGAATATCGATAATACTAAGTCAGATTTGATTCTTCGCATTTATCATTCCCGTCACTTCTCCCGTCCGTATACGTATCCGTCTTCCAAGGTCTTCCTCAAGTTACAACACCCCTTTCGGACGATAACCCAGATCATCATCTACCTGCCAAAATTCGAACCCGACTTCAGCTCGCACACCACTCCTCTCTGAGGGTACATCGGCATACTCATTATATGCGGAGCTTTGGCCCTGTACCACAGATAGAAGGGATTGGGGGAGAGGAAGAGGGACGCCCTTTTGCACAGCCAATTCCGGGAGGTGGCTTTGATACTAGTATTTGCGAGGGATATTGAGTAAAGAAGTTGAATAGTAGATTGATTTTTGAGTGGGAAATAGACTCGCACTTGAACCCTTGTTTGAGTCCATTCGGCGAGGGAAACTCGAGATTATGATACAAATAATACACTGTTAAAATCGGGGAAGAGGGAAAGTTGAAGTCTTGAGCAGGTTATTTCTTGAGTGTGAGTTGTTTAGGCGAAGGATGCGGTCTAGGATGAAGTGCGGACAGAGGTGATGTAGAGCCCGATTGGAGGAATGGAGACTATTTTGACGCAGGCGTAGTGAGAAAATAGACCCACAAAGGGATGCTTTGAGCAAGATATGGATACAACGAAAAACAAAGTGGCGTCTCGAGCTCAGTTTCCGAATCGCAACGGCGGGAATTCCCAGAAACCCGTACAGATCTCGAGTATTCGACACTGCGCTGACATTGTGTGGACGTAGAGTTGGAGTAGGTTGGAGTAGTCTCGCAAGTCAGAAGCCTTGAAAGCTTGCTTGAAAGTGAAGAAAGTCGGGCACTTGACCGAACAGTTTTCGGTAGTTTTCTACAACGTCAGGAGTGTGCTGTAACTCAGAATGGGAATAAGGCCCAGTCGGCTACTATAAATCTCATGCATGCAACAGATAACGTCGACTTAGACTCGGACAACGTTGACGGCAGATACGGCAGATATCGGCAACTTCAAACACATTCCAGCTCATTAATATCATCTTCGGACGACCGACCCAATGGTTCTTTCTACCCACGATGAGTTAAAGCCACATCTATTAGGATCGTCCACCTAGGTTATGCCACTGCTTGAGCCTGGTTTCGGACTTCAAGTCGTTCTCGCCAAGGGAAAACTCACAATAACTCTGCGAACTTTGCTTAGCACTAGCTTCTTTGAACTGCTACCGTTCCGCTGGATCGTAATTGCGGAGAAAGCATTCACTACTGTTGGCTGTAAATCCAGTATATTCAGCCTGTTGATCCCGGACACGATCCCCTCAACATCCTAGTACGAGTTTTGTAGTTTGTGGAGTACTATGATCTACCACTGTTAACACCAGCTCTTTTTTTTTCCAATTCTGAATAAGTCTTTTTCATCTTTTCCCCGAACTCTACTGCGCTAACGTGCATTAATTGACACGACCTTAACTGGAAGCAAAAAAAATATATCGCCACTCCAGTTTCGTGTACTCTCTTAAACTTGAACGTATCAACTTATCAGCATCCACGACAGCCTTTTCATTTCCGCATACACCGCATTGCTGGCTGCATGCTGTTCCTGGCAGATATCGCTAACCTCATAAACTATTGATACGTTCTCGCTGACATTTCGTCACTATTCTGGCCACACCTCAAATACTTCAGCCTCATTGTGCCCGTTACGTTGCTATTGCTGTTCTGGCCACAGCGCAAATACATTGTACCTGTTCCAGTCACATCACAGATACTCTAGTCGCCCCGCTGCTATTCTGGCCACGTCGCAAAAATTGGAGCTCTGTTATACCTTTTCTATGGGTGGCTTTCCATCTCAAAAGATATGACTACAATTGATACGTCTAGACTGATATGTTTGAACATATAATTACCCTTGACATAGGTTCTACAGAGGATCCTTTCTTAAGTTGAGGGGTACGTGTACGAGTAGAACTCTGTTCAAAACTACGGTGTGTCCTTTCCTAGCTTTTCAATGACAACAGCGCTCTAGAACTAAGGGCCGCATGTTACAAATTTTCAGGATATTTCCTCAAATGTGTTGTTCTTCCTAATAGGACGGTCAGCATTCCTCAAGATCCGCACCCTAACAGATACAAACTTTTCAATCAAGGCACGGCATGGTAGGTTTTTCATGATGGTGGGGGTACTCCGAGTCGTTGAAGATGAGGTATTGTGTGTAAATCTCGCTATAAGGGGTTTTCGGGAAAAATATGTGTATGCTATACCTTTACTATCAGTCGTCTACTGACTATTTCAGTATTTGCCGATACTTCGACATGTTTGAAACGCAACGACGCAGACTCCATGACATAACAATATTGTACCCGAAAACCAGGAAGGCAGGAAGGAAGGAAGGAAGACCGGCGCGGTAGTACGCGTAGAATTTTGTGTAGAGCTACGTGTTTATTTTATAGCATTCCCTGGGACTGAGAACAAAATCAGACAGCTTTTTATTTATATCATTATGATTGATGTGGTCTCCTTTTTGACCCTACGAGCCAGAGCCATAATTCTTCTGAGGGTTTCCTCGACGGGGCGGTTGATATTTCCCAAGAACTGATGCAAACTTTTCCGACAAGAGACAGTACGATGGGAGACCAACAAAGAGGCTTTCGAGAGATACAATGGATATGCTTTATCTTGGCTGTGTCTAATCTGTCTCTGCTCACAATCGTCTATTGAATTTCAACATGCTAGGTTTCCACGTTTTCCGAGAATATACAACGCAGCTAGCAGTTATCCTTCCACCTCCTTGGCGGTCCAAGAAACCCCCTTCTATTCGTCGGACATAACGGATAAAAGAGAAAGTGGGAACGAGTCAAAAGAGTCTCTTCGTCTAATAGTAAATCATCACCCGAAGGACATTGATCATCCATGTTCTGTGTCAATCAATCTTCCCGTACACCTCCTGGTTTCATCCGAGCAAGATGTGGCTGTGCTCTTTTCAAGCCACAGCTCGTGCATACAAATTAACGATAGCCGGGATGATTCTCCAATAGGGATTTACCGTTTATAGCCGGCCTTTTCTTCCGTATACGAAGGGGAAGAAGATTGGAATATAAAACGTTATCGTTTGGAGGCTGACAGAAAGTGCTGTTGAATACTTCACTCCTCAGCCACTCTCACTCACTCTTGTTTTCCCTTTTATTCGTTTCTTCTTGCTCTCGCTGTGTCTTTTAATTGTTCTCTTACATTATCTACCTTTTCATTAGTTCCGCCAGATTCCGATGTCGGAAGCTCCTCATCACGATTGGGACGCGTCGAAACCAATGGGGTGAGTGAGATTATCCTTCTGTCTAGTGTTGCATCTGAACAACAGACACAGACGGGACCTTGCAATGATCACTCGTAATGGCGACTCGTTTCGCGATACAAGCTGTCCTAGATATCACAATGGACCATTTGGTGGCTGGAACACACATGCGCCTGTTCCGCGCGATCGAGCTGCTCAGGATTGGAACGCCGAATCAGGGTTTTCGGAGTAAGTGGCTAGCGGGCTTATTACCTTACCTTCTCCTTCTCCTGATAATAAACACAGGCAAAATCTACTCCCCACCTACATTGCCCCTAATAATACATATCGAAACGCCGACTGGCTACCCAACCGTGGTGGAGGTCATGACCTTCAGGAACTCAACGGCTCTCTTGTCCGTCCCACGCAGGTTCCTCAGACTGCTCGAACAGCTCACAGTTGGAATGCATCGGATTCAACGGGGTGAGTGCAGTCTACAGACAGGTACTTTTCAGCTGAACAACGGTCACAGACGGAACACATCATCCCTCGAGTCCACGAATCTTCCATATGCAACCGGAAACGATGTCACGGCCCGCTCACTTCTTAATAGTGCCCATACGATTCATCACCCTGGACCAGGTAGTGCCGCGAACGTTGTCCCTTGGACTTCTCATTCGATGGGGTGGGTGCAATTGGCCCTTTCTCTGATAGTGCTCATGTCTTTCTTGAACAACAGAGATGTCTCCAATCCTGTTTACCCACCAATGCGAAACTCACCCTCCCATAGACTTGATCCAACATCTTCTTTCCCTTCTGAGCATGGTTTTGGTTCCCGCTTATCACCCCGCAATGAAGGTATCCCGATCCCCTCTCCTAGTGTTCTATGTCTGTCGAATGGGAACGAGTTACGTGATCAGCAGTCTCATCTATTGACGAATCCTACAAGCTCCTACCCTTACTCACAACATCACAGGTAAAGCATCTCCACTACTAATGCGCTGCTAATTGATTTATCTTTTGTGTCTTCAGGGAGCAGCTTACTCTAGCCCTCAATAATTCTCAGCATCTTTGTCCCAGCGCTGTCAATGATAGCTCTACTAGTACGGTAAATCTCCGCCAGCCTCGTCACCAGGCTCAATCTAGCATACACCGTCGCCTCGCCGCAGGCCACACTTCCCAGTTTCAAGGTTCGGTCGGTGGACCGGTATCGAATGCCGCCAAATGTTTCGAGCGGCCTTCTACTTCTTCCTTATCAAGAACATACTCCTCCACAGCTGTCCCCGGACGTTCAATAACGACTAACCGACGTACAGGAGCCGAACCTCTTTTGTAACCATTCTTTCACTCATCTAATATCACACCCTCTGATGTTTTTTTTTGCAGGAGAGATTCTGAATGTTGGGACATCATTATCCCAATGCATCGGTAAGTTATACTGGGCTTGAGCATGGCTGCTTGGTTAAACTCCGTCATCTTTGCTCAAGGTTAGAATTAATCCTTGCGCCTCAGCCAAAAGGCTACATCTCGGGTAAATGGACACAAATCTCGCCGAACGCCGATTATCTTGACGAGCTACAGAAAAAATATCCCAGCATCCCTCTCCCAGTTTTCAATGCGATGATTCCGCCGTTTGACTCACATCAAATGCGCTGCCCTTTCGACAAGGAATGCGACGCCCGACTCGCGGGTCCAAGCCATGATGGATTATTATCCAACATGAGGAACCATCTCAGTAGCGATCACCCGAATCAGATGAACAGCAATTCGATAGTTTGTCAACTTTGCAACAAGGAAATGCTGAGATCCAGCATTGCCAAGCATGTTGTGGATTGTCACTGTCAGGCTCGGGTATGCTATTGCAGGGCATGCGGACAGAAACAGAGCCGACCTGAGAATCATTTCTCCAGGCATCTTACCACTTGCAACGTACTTAAACCGTTTAGCGCCTGAACGCCTGAGGCCCAGCCCCGATCTCTCTCTCTGTCACCACTCGTGTCAGAAGCTTGAAAAGACCTTTCCTGGTCACAGAAGAGCATTACCTTGGACTCTGATTGAAGGACATACTCCGTACGTTTCTGGATTGATATCCGACGCTTTGATATTACTCTTTCTGTGTACGCCGTTTGATTTTCATATATCAAGTACAGTTGAACCTATATTACGCCTCACGACATCTTCGAGACTACTTAGCGTACCCGCTCGATGTACTGGTATTTATAGTATGACTTACCCTAATACGAGGATGTCTCTCGGCTTTTACAACTATTTAGTGCTATGTACAAGTGAAGTAATTAAATATGAAGTGTAATTATGATATTTTCAGATATGCTCTAGCCAGACATTGTTCTGATACTACCCTTCTTCAGTGAGGTTCCATTCAGAGCAATATATTCAATGGCGACAAGATCAGCCATGCTAGCCTCCTATTGCTGCATACTCTAGATGATTTATTTTTGTAGGTGCGAGTAATATCCCTACAAGTTCGGTATGTAAAGTGACTATATTAAGTATGTGTAAACCAAAATCTTTCAAATATCTGTCGAAATACAGACTTGCAGTTTTTGAAACCAAGCTTCTACCCATACCTATTCAGGAATTCTTTTTGAAGCTCGTTTATTGCCCTTTGTCCCGAAAGATATGGTAGGCAGTACATACACTTGTATGTAGTCTACATGATGTGATGTCTGAAGCATGTGGTATGACTTCGCATATGCATGAGTCCGCCAGAGCGAGACTTCACGCGTAGAGCATGGAAAACTATGTGCTACCAGGCTGTAGCGCCGTGGTGCGGGATTGTAAGTGAGTATGAGGTAAATAGGTAAGATTGAGAATAAGGATAGAAAAGAAAAAGGGCCCTGCTCGTCCCCTGCTCGTCCTTGAGCTTTTCTGTTGATCTTTCTCCTGATCACTTCTGTTTCTCCTTCTCTTCTACCTCTTTTCTTCTTCGTCATCGTCCTTTATGGCACGAGTGATTTATCATAGACACTTTACGAGCTTCCAGCAATGTCCGAAGAAAATGCTTGCGTGAGAGTGAGTTTATTCAGGACCATGCCTGGTGGTGGTGGTGGCAGTGTGTAGAGTACTGGAACTTGGAACGGGAGTGGCGTAGATTAGAGTGGGTCAAAGAGGGTTGCCATTACAAAAGAAAGCCATGTAGTTTTGTCTTTCTTGCAGGAATTTCCGTACACGTTCCTTCGAAAAATTAAAGAACTCTAAGGCATAAAGAAACGCAGCAGCCTACTAAACCAAGGGGACGAGGTCGTCGTTTCCCACGTCCTACAAGAGCGATCATTATGGCTCGGATGATATCGCGATCGACACGGGAGTGGTCCACAGAGACGACGCGGGAGCCTTCATTGGTACGATGTCGTGTTTACATGCCCTAGCTTGATACATGAGAGTTATCGAGAAGTGTCAAACAAAGTTGAGTACCGAGTACTGAGCTGTACTGAGACAGGAGGCAAGACGAAGAGCCAAGATAGGACCAAGATCAATGTACATAGGTCGCTCGGGGGCTCCGGTAGCTTTTGCATTGCTATATTAAACAGATCACTATGGTGCCGAGTTTTAAAGAGTCGGGGAGTCAAGACCGAGAGGGGTGGTGTGGTGTGGTACTATAAATAAGTATATGGGTTTATCGGTGTCGATGTCGATGGGGTGGCGGCATAGGTATTGGGAGGCTGGGTACTAGGATGGAGCCAGACCTTGAACTTGACCCGGACCGCAGTTGCTTCTTCACCTCCTCAGGTTGTTTGTTTGTTATTTGCTTTTCCGATCCCGGAGAAAACTTGAAAATTTGTTTGGTAGGTCTGAAGCGGCTGTTTGAGCCTATATACTAGTAGCTTTGCTGTGCGTTGGACTTCGGATCCTGGTGTCACCGAAGATGGGGCTTTGAGGTGACAAGTTGGATGGGTTAGACGGGCATAATCATCAAGAATATCGATTGATGTATCAAGATGAGTCCTTGTGTGTCTGTGTGTACAAGACTTGCAGTACGAACTTGAGGATTTTGAAGAGCGTATGTTGTAGCGTTCGCTGTATAAGTTGATAGCCTTGGCCGAGAGCTGAGCGGCTCTATCTGGACCGTATTAAGTTTGTGTTTGCTCAGAAAGTAAAGCAATCCTTTGACTGCAGTGGTGGGAGTCAGGAGAGATGTTGCCGTCGTTGTCATTGATACCGCCGGTACCAGTGATCCGCTAATCTTATCAGTTATCTATACCCTCAACTTGCACCTTGGCAGCAACTTGGCAGAGTACTTGAGTGCTCAGCCGATCCGAAACAAACTGCGAAACAAACAAACCAAACACTCTCCTTGCATAAAGACATTCGTTGAACTGTGCTCTGCTGTTCTTTGCTTTTGCTTGCCATATTCTCAGTACTCAGTAACGGTACTTTGTTTCTCTTAGCATCGACTATTGAACTTGTACTAATGGCCCACAGAGTCTGCTTTTGCTCTTGATTGAACTATGATGGCTTCTGCACCACGTCGACATCTTCCAACTCCGAATCCAAATGTGATACCTTATTCATCGTCGAACTCAATCCCTTCCAACTATACAACCGCTCCAAGTTCCTTCACCATTCAACCCTCTTCTCCACTTGAAACATTGGTTCGCCGAACATCGAATTCGAGAACGACGGGGAGATATCCAGCTGGACCTGGACCTCAAGTACCACATACGTTGAATACGAGCTCGAGCTCAAATTCCAACAGGCTCGCACCAAACCCACCTCCCTCACCATTAATCCATTCACATTTCCGGAGTACATCTAATGTCTCTGGATCTTCACGAGGCAATTCGTCGAGTGTCTATGATAATTCTATCTACAGTACAGATGCGGATACAGATAATTCGTTTATGGAGATGGGAAGTTACAACGACCATGATGGATCCGGATTGGCGAAAGGGCCTACTAGGGAATCAGAAACTTTTGATTCTGGATCAATATATGTCCCTGATGTAGCAGAGGGACACCGGTATGAAACGGATGACCCGATGTGGCGTTGAGAGATTCGTGGCAAACCCAGTCTGGTGCTAGGTTTTCTGCGTTGGATACAACGAGGACTGATGTTCCCAGGACGAAAGGAGCAGGAATGAATTCACAAGCCTACATCGGGGCAGAACCACCTTCACCAGGTTCCCCACTTCCAGCAGTAGTCGTCACTCCCTCTGAATCACATTATAATCCGGCTTCTCATCCAGTTGGTCGAGCACCAATTGTTCGGAATGTTGGTACAGTGTCAAACTACTCGAGACCTGTAAGGGTTCCCAGTCTTGCCGAATCCGACTCGGAGAGCAGGTATTCAGGAGATCTGGATAGGGATTCGGTATACAACAACGACGAACAGCCAAGGATATACAACGTCAATACTAACAACTATCATCAATACTCGCACGACGAGAGGGGAATGGATCCTCGTTCCCGGACCCGCCACAACTCGAGTTCAGTGCCGGTACTAGAAACAGCGGATATCCTTGATCCAGAGTCTAAACGAAGGGTATTGGAGAGGAATATGCCGAGTTCAAGTTCAAGTTCGAATTTTCCACGCGGCACTTCACCATTACCTACATCGTCTTCTACGTTACGCGCTGCGTCGCCGTCACGTTTTGGAGAAGCTTCTGCTTCACCACTAACTTCACGCACGCCTTCACCTTCATATCCCTACTCCGCCAACACTCCTAGCTCCCGTTCCCGGTCTCCTCTACCCACGCCTCCGTCTAGCCAACCTTCATCCACTTCGCTCGCTCCCACGGGATATACCCAGAATCCAAATCCGAATCGCGCTTGGTCCCCTACACCTAACCAGCCTTCGCCCCTCCGTTCAGGCTCAGCATCTCCTCAGCCAACATTCATACCTGCCTCTAGCTCTTTCACCCAAAGCAATCACCCTCAAGAAATAACTCTTCCTCGACGTCCGCCTTCCCTCCGTCCCGATTCACCCGCGAGTAGTATATACTCTGCATATTCGTACTATAATCTCGAGTCGCCGTCGCCGACTGCCGATAAACCATTCACAGATACAGGTGCTAATTCGTCGTCATCCCGACTATCCCCTTCCTCTGCCCAAACCCCTGCTTCTCGATCTACCACCCCAACAAGCCCATCTTTCTCATCCAATACCGACACCCCGAATTCCAGTACAACATCCCTCGCGGAACAATACCTCCACCTCGGTATCAAACACCACGAAGCTAACCGTCTTTCGGAATCAGCGGCGTACTTTCAGAAAAGCGCGACCGCCTCTTCCCAATCACCCTCTTCGAACTCCCCCACTGAAGAGTCAGCATGTATAATGGGCATGCTCATGTGGGGCTTGACCCTTCGGCACGCATGGGGCGTCACGAAAGATGAAAAGGGTGGGTTTGCGTGGGTCAAGAGGGCCGCGGAGGAGGCGTTGAAGGAGCTGGAGAGGGGAGGTGTGCGGGTGGGGATGAACTCGAGTTCAGGTTCGAGTGTGAGCGGAAGGAATTCAAGCTCGGGTAGAGCAGATGATGATTTGGATTTTGGAGGGGGGAGGGATTTAGAAGGGGTATTGTCGAATCCTAAACCGAATTCGAATGCGAATGCGAAGAATGTAATAAAGGCTGAGCTGGTATTAGCGGTGTATGAAGTCGGACAGTGTTTTTTTCACGGGTGGGGTGTGAAGAAGGATGAGAAGATGGGATTTGTGAGTTGTTATTTCCTGTCCTCATATCTTTATTATTTCCCTCCGTCGTGTACTATCTATACTCACAACAACATTACAGAGCTACTACAAGGCCGCAGCCCAACTTGGCGACGCCGATGCTCAGAACGATCTCGGGTTTTGTCTCGCGAATGGGAAAGGGTGTAAGAAGGATCGGAAAGAGGCCGCGAGGTGGTATAGAGCTGCTGTGAGTATTAGTGTAATTTCATTCTCCGTTCCTTGAGTTTTCTTGGCTCGAGATTTTTTGTACTTTCGTTTCTTCTATCCTCCTTCTATCCTTCTGTCTTTATTTCTTTCGACGCGAATACTGATTCCCTTGCCCTCCTTCCTTCCTTCGATTCGCCTTTTATAGGTAGCCCAAGGTCACAGCGACATCGGATTAGCATGGATCCATAAAGAGAAATTTCAGTGAGGGCCCTAAGGGATCTGAGCGGCTCCCAGATCGCCTGGATGCAATGGGCTCAGGATACGGACCTGGAAGCGTTACCTGGGAAGTGTTAGTAGGAGGACTGTAGGGAGGATGATTAGATATGCAATATTTACGCATCGCCTCTCTCTTCATGATCTTATGGACGTTATATCGTTATGCTCACAGCTTCATTTTTTTCAAAAGTTTGTATATATATCCAATATTCAATGCGTACTGTCTAAAGCCCATCGTTGTCTTTCGATGTGCTTTAGGATTACAAGTAAGTGGATTGAAAAAGCCGTTTTGACATGAAGAGCTACTGAGCATCGAGAGAGGAGGCTTTCGCATAGTTAAACGACAGCTCGCAAGTACAATACATCTATGAATATACAAAGCACAAGATGAACCAAAGTCTGGAGAATCTATCACTTAACCGCATTATATACCAATTCTTCTCTTGGGTGTCTGTGTTACTCTTGTGCCAGCTCCAATACCGGAATGACGCGGTGTTCCAGGAACGATTATTTTTGAGCTGCTACCGCTTGCAGTCTTGATAGCCAGTGCGTCATCAATAGCCTTCTGAGCCGATCTGAAAGACGACCAGGTATTAGCTTTGGACGAAAAATAAATATTATGCTCACTCCTCCCGTTGTTTAGCCATTTCTGTCTCTAGCTCTGCTTTCCGGGAGAACTCGCGATCCGCGGTTCGTCTGTTGCCGCGCTCATCGAAATTCTTTTCCTTCACAGAATAGAACACAGATCCAAGTTCAGCTGGCAACAAATGTTCAACGTAAGATAAGATTCAGAGAAGAACCAATTCCCACCAAGCCAATATGCGTCGATCGCAGTCACTTGAGTCATGTATTCTTTCGATGTCAGGATTAGTTCGTGATAAACAACATAACTGGGAGTATCTAGAATAAGAGGTCAGCTGGAGCGTGGTAAAGGGAGAGTTATAAACGTACATCCAAGCCCATACAAAGCACTTGTAGGGTGCAGATGCGTAGGCAGACCAGAACGGATGTTCACGAATTCGCCAATACCTTTGACCCTAGCAGCTTGGTGGAAGTAGCCTGCAGTGATAGCTTTCCTGTACGCAGATTTAGTGGCTGTATCCCTAAGCAGGCTCAACAAAAGTAGTTACCTAATGACATCGAAATCAGTCCCAACAGAAACTAAATCCATCTTCTGAAACTTCATGATGTCTTCGAGCTGAACGCGAACCTCCCTAGCTTTTCGAAGTAGTTTGGGATGAAGAAAGTGACGCATCGCCCATTCGTCTCTGTAGCCGTGACTCTTCCACTGATTGAAGACGTTTAACAACGTAAGATGGTCACTTTCGGGAACGTTAAACTTCTCTCGCGCAGCGTCGGCTTCCTCCATTCGCTCTTTGGGTCGATAGAACACACTCGGGACAGAAAGCATGGAAAACGATAGTGAGCATCTCCGATGAACATTTATATTCCACTGATGCAATGAGCATCTTCGCCATCGAAGGCTCCATGGGAAACTCCGACATCTTTCGACCAATCGGTGTGAGATCACCAACATTGTTCAAAGCACCAAGTACCCATAATTGATACATAGAATTAAGGATGTTTGCCTGTATAATCGTCAGGAAAAGGCGACAGGAAGAAATGTGGAGAATGTACCTGTGGCGGAGGATCCATAAAATCAAATTCGAGCAGATTCTTCACACCAAGTGACTTGAGAAGAAGAACAGTATTGGCAAGATTGGTTCTTTGAATTTCGGGAATCGTATTTTCGAACAGCTCATTGCGGTAAGCCATTTCCGTGTATAGCCGATAACAGAATCTGCGAAACAATCAACTTTGTTTTTAAGTGGGCTGAGTTGACACGTACCCGCTTCCGGTTCGACCTGCACGACCAGTCCTCTGGCCTGCATTCGCCTGGCTAATGGGTGTGATCTGCAATGCGTCCATACCGACTTTGGGGTTGTAAACTTTTTAGCTTTGAGTAGCCAGCGTCCACAACATAAAGAATACCATCAACTGTCAAGATTTTAGCAAGGAAGGTACAATAAAACAAACATGACAAACCAGTTAAAGAAGTCTCAGCGATATTAGTCGCCACAATGACCTTTCTACGTCCATCACTGGTAGCGTCGAAGATCTTTGCCTGCAGATCCGCAGGCATCTGCGAGTATATAGGTAATATAGATAGCGGTGCAGGTTCATCGAGCTGGTCAAGGCGCTCTGCGGAAAAGTATATAAGCAACAAAAGGTGAAGGACGAACCGAGTCGCACCTTGAACAACCTGACAAGTTATCTCGATATCCTCTTGTCCGGTCATAAATACCAAAATATCGCCAGGAGGAAGAGAAAGATGGATTTGGAGAACCTGCTTGACTGCGCTGTCCACATAATCTTCACATGGTGATTTGGCATGGAAGATCTCTACAGGAAAGGTACGTCCGGGAATAGTGAAACATGGCGCATTTCCGTAGAAATTAGAGAACTTGAGACAATATGTTAGCGATGGGAAAAATAGAGACAAGATGTTTACCTTTTCCGCATTCATAGTAGCAGATGTTACAATAAGTTTAAGGTCTCGCCTACGCGACAAAACTAAAAGCAGGTGGGTCAAAGGGGTGCAGAAGTTTACAACAAGCACTGGCTTACTTTTTCGCAAAAGACCCATAAGAACGTCTGTACTCAATGACCGCTCATGAGCTTCATCCAAAATGATGACACTGTATCGATCTAAATCTCCTTCGTTGAGAGATTCTCTAAGCAGTACACCGTCAGTCATATCTGGATTATTGAAGGGTTAATGTCATAAATTCAATACAGACATCTAATGACTTACATTTAATTTTGGTCTCAGCAGAGGTACAATCCTCAAAACGGATAGCGTAACCGACTGTGGAGCCCAGCTTGCACTGAGAACGAATTTCAGTGTCGATGAAGAGATCAAAAGAACAGGTAAGTCTCACCTCCATTTCTTCACTGACTCGCTTGGCCACGACATTGCAGCTACTCGTCGAGGTTGGGTACAACCAACAAGACCATGCTGGCAATATCCATCTTCATAGAGAAACTGGGCAAGTTGAGTAGTTTTCCCCGACCCAGTTTCTCCTACGACAACAATGACTACGATGCAATATTTAGCCAGAGACTCAGAAAAATACACCGAACTCCAAACGAACCTTGATTCTCGCGGATAATCCTCATTAAGTCTTCCCTACACGCGAATGCAGGCAGATACTCTCTCTGCTCTTTCAGCGTCCTGTTTCTGGCGAAGGCACTGACACCAGAAGAAGCTTTGAGATGCGAAGCAAATTTGGAATCACCCTTGTAATTGTCTTCGCCCTTCTCTTTTGCTTCCTTTTCCTGCTTTTCAGCTTCGGCTGTAATGAAACTAACGTGAATGTGCAACTCCGAAAATGGTGATGAGTTGTATAGAAAAGTATAACACACCTTCGGCCTCAGCTTCCTCGTCTTTGACACCCATAATGTTACCAAAGACGTCCCGCCCAATGCAGCAAGTTTGGCCGCGGCCTTGGCTCGTTCGGCTTGTTCTCTCTTCTCTTTCACGAGAGCACTGCCTTTCTTAGAGAAAATGGCCATGTCGCTAGTTAAATCTCTGACAGGATTGATAGGATCCAGTTGCTTGGTGTACACCGTGCGCCCATCAAGAAAAGGCGGTTTAAGATCATGGACCATGACATGAACCGTCGATTCCGATTCATCTTCAAAGTCTAGGTCGACCATTTTACGAGTTGCTACACCAGAAGTTGTCATTCGATTGGCTTCCCAAAGATCGTTGTCCGCGTTCTACAAGCAATGTCAATGCCGGCACAGAAATGAATGAATCGTACACACGTATTGAGCCTGACGAGCTGAAATTTTTTTTGCAAAAGAAACATGAGATTGTAATCGGGCACCGACCGAAAACGACGACAGACCGTTTGTTTTCTCGCTATCTCGGCGTTCTTTATTGCATTGAGATCTTCGTACTGGGCTAAAGGATTGTAATCATCGTCACCTGCCACTCCAGACTCTGTTCCAGTGTACCAGTCTCTGTCAAGACGGACCTGCTCTTCCTCCCACTCTCTCGCATCCACATTCCAATCTCCCTCAGGGCTATCCCCTCTAGCCGCCCTAGGAGTAGGAGCATCCCATCTACGATTCCCTGCACCACCCAACCAGAGGAATTGTCTCTGCTTGATGCTCTAGGAGTGGAGTCCCATCCAACATTTGGTACCCGTACGCTTGGGCGTCTCCGGTTCCAGCACAGAACGAGGAGTTGAGTCCCAACCATTGACACGGTCTTGTCCGTGTCTTTCTTCTTCACGTCGTCCATACCGTCCTCCGTACCTATCGCGATTAGAACGTCGCTGAAAGTCGCCAAGTCCCTTTGGTGCATCATCACGTTGTTCACGAGCAATGGTGATGCCATCTATTTCAAGTGAGGATTTGACGACCCAAGCCACACAACACACGAACCTCGTTGTTTTTCCCTGTTCGATCTGTACTCTTCGAGTACTTTACGGGCAGACTCGGCCAAACCACCTGGATGTGAGGGGGTTTCTTCGCCCCTTTGGCGCTGATTGTTTCGGACAGGCAAGCTCGGTACTACGAGAATATACTCCGTCCGTTCTCCTTAGATTTCGACAGGTTGAATAGACGCACCTTTGAACACGGGTTCCGTCCCGTCGTCGTCGAACTTCATCCTCTTCCTACTTCCTTCATCTGCAATAGCCGCCCTTTTTTCCTTGGCCAATCTATCAAGACCGAGGACAGAAGTTCTGGGAGTTGGAGGTTCAAGTGGTTTGAGGGGTTTTGTGAAGTGTGTTGCTGAGAGCAGACATTAATGATAGATGGAAACAGCCGAAGAGGAAGAGCTCACTAGGTCACCTCTAACTAGGCCACCTTGCCTAACAGTCTCGGGCTGTAGTACGTCACTGTCATGGACCGTTATCCCAGCGACAGGTTGAGGCGCCAAGCCTGTTTCCTCTTGTTTTGCGTGTGACAATATCTCGGAATGAATTTCGGCCAAAAAAGAGTCTTGGAATTTTCCGAACGATTCCGCAGCTGAAGGAAGAGTGTGAATGAAAACTCTTTGGTACAAACTCCAAAGCGGAGCTCACCTTTGATGAAACCATCGAGAGTGCTGGATTTGGCGATATCCGCTACTCGTTGAGCGAGAAGATCATTCGGATTGAGTGTATTCAAAGCCCTAGAAAGCTTGATAGCGAGAGTGTGAGTGAAATCATCTGTTGAGCTCATGGAAGTTGACAAGAGGATTTCGACGCCTAAGCTGCTTCAGCGCCTAAATATTAAATGGCTGATCATCTCAGGACGGTTCGGAACATTGTCAATTTACTTATAATCGCAAGCTCCCCCAAGCTCAGAAGACGCGTCAAAACACTCAACAACTTTTCATAATTCAGACGAGGGTCCTATTCCTTCAAGTCTCTTCAAGTCAAACATGTCGATCGATACTAGTAGTACTAGTATATGCAACAGGCCACTTGCTCCGTCAGGAACCCGAATCCAATAATCATCTATACCCGGTGGTTTCAAAGTTCTAACAGTCTACAAATCTACTACGTTGCGATAGGTCTACTACTCTACCTTCGTCAAGGTTAGTAAATGTGACGACAAGGTCTTCAGTCTGTTGTTGATATGCCAGAGTGAGCTCACGTTCCCTCATATGACCCAACCTTACTTCCCTGAACACATACCCTGTCATGATATTGACCAGCACTAGATGCACGGGGACCAGTAGAAGTCGATATGCACCAGAAATCGAGGTATTTAGCAAGAGAACAAGTGTCGCGACGCCACTTGCTACACTTATCCTACCATCGACTATCAATGAGTTGACGGATACATGAAAAAGGAGGTACTCACAAGTAGTAAATCTGGCCATCATACAGAATCGCTCGAGTCAAGAACGGAAGGTCTCTCCCCAAAAGAGCCGACGCCTGTGCCCTGAAACTATACCCACAGGTCGAACCAAGCATCCCATCCATGTGGCCCCATTCCACGCCAGTACTGGCTTGGGATTTAATCCAGACAAGTTGCCAAGAGAGCTTGTAAATCTGGTACGAAATCGCCAAAAATACACAGCTGTCGTAGCCCAAAATCGCTATAACAGGAACCACATAGGTGAAATCAATGGGCGGGATAATGCAGATTGAGGTTTTCCCCGGGCCAGCAGTTGTGGAAACCAAAGTAAACGAGGTTCCCAGCGACGCCAGCACCCAAAGTATGGTAAATAATCCATCTTGAGCCGACTGTCCTCGCAGTAGATCACTCTGACGCGAAGGAAGAACTGAAAAAGGGTGAGCACTGTGGCCATGAAACTGAATATAGCAACGGCCAATTCTAGCGAAGGTCTACATTCTGGTGTGTTAACTAGCGAGTATCATGGTCAGTGAAAATAACAGTTCAGCTGTGCTATGTCGACTTGAGCTTACACGCAGTTAACAGCAAGAAGTGTGACACCAGAAAAAGTACCTATTCATGAAGCATTAAGCATCAAGTTT
>JADNRY010000666.1:0-32279 GCA_015501585.1 Rhodocollybia butyracea
TGGGGGTCGACGATTTTTGGCCTGGTATCTCGGTCAAAAGACATGTCATGTGGGTAAAAACGCTTCAGAAGATTAAGAGGGGGCATCCTGGTTATGAAGTATTGACAAAAGGATGAGAAGATGTGATCTCCAGAGCTGAAGCTGAGATGTAGTGTAGAGTCGGGAATAAGTAGAATAGGCGCCCACAAAACTCCCGGTTAGATTCCGGTACCTGCGGGTAACACCCGTGGGAATACCTGGTAACCTGTAACCCGCGGGTGCCGGTACCGGGTCCCCACGGGCTACGGACCCGGTCACAGGTCACCTTCTTGGGTGATTTCCACAAGTAAACCTGCAGGTATCTGTGATTTGAACCCGGTCACAGGTCGGGGGTTGATGCCGCCGGCTACTTGCGCGGCAGGTGGCCGATTACCGGCACCCGGAGTCGTGTCCATCCTGAATATTGACTGCCTCGGTGTCTCCTCCAATGTCACATCCACTTGGTGCCTACTGGGAGCTATTCATGATGTCTCATCCATCTCCATGTTACATGCAGTGTTATAAGCTCAACACATGCTGTCGATCTTTGACCATCAACAGGGTGTTTCATAGGTTATGCACTGTGCCACAATTTGGAGATGCTTCCGCTCCATCATCAGCTTTGCTTTTGAAACACTAGCTCTTGACCTCGGTCCCCTCCACCCATGCACCAACAATACAACTCCATTCTTTTCTCCTCTTACCAATGAACTCTGGTGTCTCTGGCAATGTTGCCCTGGTTCACACTTCACTTGTTGCGCTGGCCTCCCCAGAACAATTACGCATGGGTTATGATCGAGCACTGCTGCCTGCCTATGCTTTGAAAACATTGTGGCAATGGCTCTTGGGTGGGTCCCTTGTATTTCAGTTTTTTGTCATTGTGTACCAATCACTTGCTCACCGCGTCTCTTTTGTAGGCACCATATGCCCAGGTGATCAGAGGAACCTGTTGTATATTGCTAATGTGGCAACTCTGGAGATTAGGTTGCCGGATTGGTATGTTTGTATGTCTGTGTACTTACTCATTGTATTAGCAATACTCTATACAGTACGTACAGTATAGTACCGCAGTACTCATGTGTTTGTGAGGTATCTAATACCTTGTTCAACCACACTAAGTACTTGTGTTGGATCCCAGGACTGACTGCATCAGGAAAAGTGTTTTTTTCCTAGGGGACCAAGGGTGGCCTAAGGAAAACTAGGTGACCTATGAGTCCTATGTCATCCTAGGATTTGGCACTTGTCTTAAGGGACTCACAGCTTCCCAGGATTTCTCAGGATTTCCTAGGATATCCTAGGATACCTCAGGACAATTCCAGGACAACTTTGGGAAAACCAGGGAAAACTAAGGAAAACCCAGTTTTGCCCTGGTCTTCATAGGACTTCCTAGGGAATCCTGGGAAACTGTGAGTCCCTTAAGACAAGTACCAAATCCTAGGATGCCATGGGGTTCATAGGTCACCTAGTTTTCCTTAGGCCACCCTTGGTCCCCTAGGAAAAAAACACTTTTCCTGATGTGCCTGACTGGATACTCATTGGTTTCCCTAACAGAAATCCACCTCAACATCACAACACCCAGTTGATATAGACATGCCAAGCCGGGTGGGGTGTGGCATTGATGCAGCAATCAATCATCTCAATTCCCTCACACTGCCAATAATTCGACTAATATTGTGAGTTAAATACTAATAAAGAAGTCGATAAAGACCATCAAGTGATCACCGGCACCGTTATCACCCCTCTCCGCCTATCTCATCACCCAATACAATGACTTTCCGCGCTGTGTATGGCGCATTCAGCATTTTATAACAAAGCTTTTTCACGATGTTTTAAACACAACAAATGCTATTTAGGTACTGCCGTTGGCCTTATTCACTGCCGCCTGCTGCTTCATTGCTGACACCTGTGCGTCTTTTTTTCGACGCAGACCATTGACCTTTCTTTACTTCCGTTTCCTCTCCCGTTGGCGCCCAAGACTCCAAATGAATTCACAAATGATGAAGTACCTCCAGGCCAAGCAATGCTTGGCAATGTTGCTGCTGGAGCTGGAGCATTGTTGTGTGAGTCAATGGTAGGATGGCCCGAGCTGGGGCTCCTTCTTCTTCTTGCGCTGGGGACACCTGCCCTTCGCTGGTGCTTTTTTTTAGTGACCGGTGCCTTTGCGCTATTTGCTTCCCAGGCTTCAAACTTGGAAGTCATCATCTTGTAGAAATGCACCATCCCAGACTTCCAGCTGTCAGTGAGCAGATGAACTTCAGCAGAGGTGGCCAGGTTGCTAGGGCTTTTGAGAGTGTCCAGCGGCCAGTTCTTGACAACAACTCGGAACTTCCTGGCAATATGTGTTATGACTCGATCAATAGTCTCGTCCAAACCTTCACAGTACGTAACTCGGCAGTAAAAATGATAAGAGAAATTAATGAGATTATAGAGCAAGCCTTTCCGTTCGTTGAAACCGCTAGGCAAAAAATATATACTCAAACAACTAGGCTCAAGTAAAGTTAGTAACTAGTTTGTAATACGAAACTCACAGAACTTATTATTTGGAGATAGCTCGACAAATAATAATAAGATTACCCTCGGAGATGGCTCGACAAGCAGTAATATGAATCAGAACTAATACTCGGAGATGGCTCGACAAGTAGTAGTGAGTATGGTGTCTAATACTCGGAGATAGCTCAACAAGTAATAGTGAGTGTGATGTCTGATACTCGGAGATAGCTCAACAAGTAATAGGAAGTTGCAACTCGGAGATAGCTCAACAAGTGGCAATTAAAGAAGTATTCACTAGGAGATAGCTCAACAGGTGAATATTAGTGGATACAACTTGGAGTTAGCTCAACAAGATGTATAAATGTGTATTGTAGCTTGGAGATAGCTCAACAAGATACAATGAGTTGGTCTGGTGATTCACACAAGTGATAACAGCAAACAAGTGGGGGTTTGGATTTAAGAAAAATAATACGTCTACTGTACATTGGTAAATCTGGCTTCCTTATATACTGTTTAATATGTACTAGTTAGGAAATGCTGCAGAATGACTAGATTTGAGTCATAACTGCGGAAATGCTGCGGATCAGTCAGCATGACTGTGGAATGGTGTGCAATGACTGTTACTGAGTCATTTAAGCGGAACTGCGGATGACTGATGTTGAGTCATTCAGTAGAGTCATGGATGACTGATATTGAGTCATTTAGTGGAACCGGAGTTGACTAATAATGAGTCAATACTGTGTGGAAGGGTCTTTGCAGCTTCCATGGTAATGTGCAGCATTATCCGAAGTTGTGTTGAGAAGATAAGTAATGAATGTATGTGATAGTGTTAAGTGGTAAAATATTAATGATAGTAGTGGTTGTTAATAAATGAAAAAAGAGTGTGTATATGCCTATAGTGTAGAATCGGGTCATAACAGTACCCCCCGCTTAAGGCCGAAACCCTCTGAGGCCATTTATGGATTTGGGCAAATATTCTGTCACTGTGGCATTTTATTTGGATGTAATTGGTTGAGTTTTGAGCTTGTTATTCATGTTTCGAGTTTACATGAATATTTCACGTCAATTGGAACAGGTGTGGCGGCCCATCATTTCAGTGCTAGCGGCGGCATTGCCGGGTTTGTGTGATTTTGCGCTTGTCCCGCTCGAGTACTGTCAAAGCCAACTTTGGCAAATCACATGTTGCATTGGCATCATGATTGTGATGTGTTGGCGTTTCCGCCGGTATCCTTATGTCCATGGATCAGATTTACTTTAGCCATCATGATTGTTTGATTGTATGGAATTGTTCGTGTATCAATGATATGATGGTCATTATGAGTAGCGGCTGATTGGTGGGATACATGGGAGTGTTTGATGCCATTGGTCGAGTAAGGTTTCGAGTGCATCACAGCTAATCACAGATTTCATTTTGTGGCGTCATTAATTGGTTTCGAGTTTGGAGTGTCTTTGAGATTTCCACATCTGGTGTTTCGGGTTCATTTCCGAGCTGATTACTGAGCAATAAATATTAAAATGGAAGTTGAATCTCATGCAGACTCGAAACTAATCATCTCTGTGGAGTTTCGGGTCTATTTCCGAGTGTATTAGTGAGCATTCTAACTTAAATGGGCAGTTAAATCTCATGTTTATTCCGGTTTCCGGGACTTTGTGTTTGTATTTTCGGAAAAATCAGTGAGCATGAGTTAATGACTCGCCGTTTCAACCCATGTTGGCTCGAAACCCATCGATTGAAGTTGTGTCTTGTCCTGGGTTTGTGTGAAAACTCCCTGCTATTTAAGCTGTATCAATTTTTCTTTCTTTCTCCAACTCAAACAACATGTCTTCCACACATAACAACCCTTCCAGTCTGTCTACTACTGGATTTCCTTCTCCTATTGATGACACCGCAAACTCGCTGGTAATGTTTACACAATTGTATCTGCATCCTGCCGCTTCTCGTCTCTTTGCCCAATTTTCAACACCTGAAGCTGCAACTGACCTCAATGGTCTCCTGGGGTGGATCAGGGATGAATTAATGAAGCGAGACCGGTATGTTGTATTGCTTCCTGTTAAATAATCTTTCTGACTTGGTTTATTGGTAGAACTATCACTGAGTTGATGCAGAATGGCCGTGAACATCATGACAGCGCCAGAGCTTGGCAACTGTACTCTCAAAGTCTTGAACAGAACAACAAGAAGCTGGTTACCGAGATTTCTGATCTTCAGAATGACCGCAGATTAAGCGGATATCCCGATTTTCTTGATACCCAGGCTAAATTAATTCGTGATCGTCAAGTAAGTATTTCCTGCCAATAATGTTATTGATATGTCATGAATGTTGTTTGATTCCAGCGTCTTGCAAACGGTTTGGCCTGCTATGCACAGGCTGATGTTCAGCCCTTTCTTGAAGCTATCATCGACGATATATACTCTCTCTTTCTTCTGATTGAAGAGCTACATGATAAAGCTAATTCTGAAAGGGATAACACCTGGTCTAGGAGGATTTCTGCGGTTCTTGCTATGGTTAGCACCATCCAGGATCAATTATCATACACCTCAGATGAGATTTATGGTGCCCTGCAGCAGTTTAAAGAAGAAGTGTCCAATCCAGTAGGCTTTGCTACACAGTTCTCTGCTGTCACTTTCTCAAACAGCTGGGAAATCTCTCCCGACTTTCCACGCATTCATGATCTCCCTTCTCCACTATCTTCTTCTGATTCATTGGTGGTGTCTGTTCATTCCCCTACAATGATCTGCCTAGCAGACCTGGACTGATATTGTATTTTATTGCACTTTTTTGTAAGATTTTCTATGGCTTATCCCCCCCTTTATTGTCCTCTTTAAGTTATTGTTTGTATATTATTTTCTGTTCTTTCCTCTTGCTCAAGTAGCTCTTGTTCCTTGTTTTTAATTTATTTTCTTTTCTTAGGGGTTGCCATTGTAGGATTTATTTATTTTTTCTTTGAATGTATTGATTTTGATCACCCATTGTCCCTCTCTCTGAGCTCTTCAGCACGTTTAAGCTCCCTGTCTGTTGGTTTGGGCTTTGTTGGGTAAAGTGTGTGATATGTGTTTAGTGCTTCCTTGGCATTTAGCACATTGACTAATGGTTCCCAGGTGTCTTCCTCAGGCGGGTGTCCTTCCCATCTGATGTAGTACTCAAACCTTTGTCTGTTTCTCCGTGAGTTAAGTACTTGTTCTACTTCATACTCTTTTTCACCCTCAATCTCAATAGGTGGAGGTGGAGGTGGTTTGCGGTTTGGGAATTGATCAGACTCAGATTCATGCAGTGTTAGTAGGTCCACATGGAACACATTGTGAATGTTACCAAAGTTTACAGGCAACTTTAGTTTGTATGCATGGGTTGAGACTTTCTTCAGAATTTCAAATGGTCCCATTCTCTTATGGTCCAATTTCTTCATAGGTCTCTTGGTTTTTATATTTCTCATGTTTAACCAAACCATCATCCCTTTTTTCCAATCAGGTGTGTCTTCTCTTTTTCGGTTTGCATATTTTGTTGATATCTCATTGGTGGTCATTAATTCATGTCTTAGAAATTGATGAAGTTCATGAAGATCCTTTGCAACTAGTTGGGCATGGTGATTTGGGAGTGACTTCAGTGAAACAGTGAGTTTTGGATGAAATCCCTTATTTGCAAAGAAGGGTGATACTCCTGTTGCTTCTGCAGGTGTGTTGTTGTAGGCAAATTCTGCAATAGGTAACCACTCTTCCCAGTCATTTTGTTCATAGTTGACAAACAATCTTAAATATTGTTCTAGTGTTTGGTTGACTCTCTCAGTCTGTCCATCAGTTTGGGGATGGTAGGCTGTTGAAAAGTTCAACTTCACATCTAAGGCTTGACATATAGTTCTCCAGAAAGTGGATACAAATGTGGTTCCTCTATCTGAGATTATGTCTGTAGGTAAGCCATGTTTTGAAAATACATTCTTGATAAACAACTTTGCTAACTCAGTTGCTGTGTCTGTAGTGTGGCATGGTACAAAAATAGCTTGTTTGGTGAGTCTGCATACTACTACCATGATAGCATTGAATCCATTTGACTCTGGTAGTTCAACTATATGATCAACTGAAATTGATGACCATGGTCTATTACCTATAGGTAAGGGTTTGAGTCCCCCAAATGGTTTTCTTCTGCTCCCTTTGGCGCGCAGGCAGTCATGGCAGGTCCGTACATAGTTTCTCACGGTTTTCTTCATACCAGGCCAGTAATACATCTCTCTGATTAGCTTCATTGTTTTTTGAATTCCGGGGTGACCTCTGAGTTTGTGATCATGATACATTCTTAAGATTTCCAGATGTAAGTCTCCATCATTGGGAACATATATTAGACCATCACGAAGCAAGAGCTGACTCTCAACTTTGAAGGGTCCTGGATCCTTGGACTTGGCTATTTTTTCATGTTCAAGCCAGTATGTATCCTTCTTAGTTTTTCGGATTTTATTCAAATGAATTTCATCTTGCATTATTACAGTATCTTTTGTATTCCCCTCATTCATAAGCGCTTGTGCCGCTTTCTTGGGATATACATCTGCCCGTCTGGTGAGTGCATCTGGCTTAGCTCCCAGCCGTCCTGGTCTATAGTTAATGACAAAATCAAATCCAGATAAGAATTCAGCCCATCTGGCTTGTCTTCGGCTCAGCATCTTTGTGGTAGTGAACCATTGTAGGTTGTTGTGGTCTGTATAGACCTGAATTTGGTACCGTGAACCTTCAAGGTATGCTCTCCATTGTTTAAATGATTCAACTATGGCCAAGAGCTCCTTGTCATATATATCATAGTTAAGCTCTGCCTTTGTCATAGTTCTTGCAAAGAAGGCTATTGGGTGGAGCTCACTAGTGAATGGATTATACTGTGAGATTATTGATGCAATGGCATAGTCTGATGCATCTGACTCAACAATACTCAAATATTCAGGGTCAAAGTGTTGTAAGACTGGAGCTTCTTGGAATGCTTGCTTTAATAGTTCAAAGGAAGCAGTGCAATCTTCTGACCAGTTCCATGGTACATTTTTACCCAAGAGTTTTGTCAATGACTTCACTATACCAGAATAGTTGTCAATGAACCGTCTGTAAAAATTTGCAAATCCCAGAAATGATTGGAGTTCCTTTACAGTAGTTGGGGGTGGCCAATTTTTAATCACTTCAACTTTCTTTGGATCCATGGAGATGCCCTCAGGTGAGACTATTAGTCCTAAGTACTCCACTGATGTAGTATGAAAATCACACTTCTCAGGCTTAGCAAATAGGTGGTTGTCCTCAAGTCTCTGTAAGACCATCTTCACATGTCTCTCATGGTCTTCATCATTTTCTGAGAAGATTAAGATGTCATCCAAGTAAATCACTACAAAAATATCAACCATGTCGTGGAAGATGTCATTCATAAAGTTTTGAAATGTTGATGGTGAATTGGTTAGACCAAAAGGCATGACTAACATCTCAAAAGACCCATATCTGCTTCTGAAAGCAGTTTTCCACTCATGTCCTTCTGCAATCCGGACATTATTGTATCCAGCGCGTAAGTCCAGTTTTGTGAATTTCTTGGCCTTTCTTAATCTATCAATCAAATTTCCAATCAAGGGTAGTGGATACTTGTTCTTTAGTGTAATGCGGTTCAGTGCCCGGTAGTCAATACACATTCTGAGTGATCCATCTTTCTTTTTTGCAAATAGTACTGCTGCTCCCACTGGTGAGCTTGATGCTCTAATAAAGCCTTTGCTTAACATATCGTCAATGTAGTCCTTCAAGGCCTTTAATTCTGTCTCAGACAGATTATAAATTTTTGATGCTGGTGGCAAAGGTTTACCCTCTTCAGTCTCAATTTTGAGGTCATAAGGGCGGTGGGGTGGTAAGGCTTTTGCTTCTCCAGCTGAGAAAACTTTAGCCCATTGATGGTATTCTTTTGGAACAACTTTGTCCAACATTTCCTGTTCTGGTAAAATTTTTGAGTTAGGTTGTACTTCTGTTTGACCTTGCTCTTTAGCCACAGGTTTGCTTGGCATAGCTGCTCCTCGGATGTCAACTATCTCATGTGTGGGTGAGATGTTGAGAGTAAATGTTGGACATCCATCTTTTATTAATCTTGCAAAGGCTGGTGCCCCTATAAGACTAACCAACGGTGTTTTCTTGTCTGTAAATGGATGTTTTGATGGTGGATCTGGCTTTGATTCTGGTAATATAGGTTTCTCTTGTTGTTTGCATTTTTGATTTTTGAGGTGAGTTTCAGTTGATTTTTGTGAATTGGTTCTAATGTGTTCTGTTTGAATATGTCCAAATGTCTTTTGTATAAAGTAATCTTCTAGTTCATCCACATGAAGCAATAGTGGGTCATCTAGTCCCAGTCCTTGCTGAACATTCTCTACTGGCTCAGTAACTTCCTCAATTGTTGGTTTAAGGTGTGTCCTGTATGACAGCCTTGGAATTTCAATGTCAGTGACTTTTGCTGCTGCAAGTTTAACTCCTCCATTGAATGAGAACATTAAGTTTGCCCAGTCAATTTGTGGATTATACTTCTGTAGCCATGGGAATCCTAGAACAATGGCGCATCTGGATGTAGGTGAGTAACAAGCAAGGTGAGATCATGTTTGGATCCATCCTCATATAATAATTTTACAGTGAATTCTGAAGTGATGTTTCCTGCTGATGAATATTCTCCATCAAATAACTTTAAAGGAATTGAAAATGGAAGTTTGTGAATATGGTGAGGAAATTTCTTGGCTAAAGATTCATCAATAAATGACCTTGAAGCACCAGAATCAACAAGTGCATGGTACATCTGTGAGTCTTCCGAGAATAATTTAGTGTTAATAACAAATGAATGAAGAGAAATTGAAGAAATAATTGCTGGTGGTGTGTCTACTTGTACTGCAAGCAGATTTATTGGGGTATCATCATTTTGACTCCAGGTTTCCCCTATTCTTCCTGAGTCATCAGGACGTTTCCCTGGTTGAGATCTTCATATTCCTCCCCTTCAGCGCCTCCTTCCAAGAGTGTGCTGTCAATATCCAAGATTTCATCTTCAACTTCAAGCATAATATTGCTGGGTGCGTCACTGGAAGTGTCCATAAATGTGGCTCGACCTGATGCATTATTGCGCCGTTGTGGGCAGTCCCTTGCAAAATGACCCATTTCACCACAGTAAGTGCAAGCCCCTTTTGCGCGTCTTTGGTCATACTCTTCTTGAGTGACCCATGCCATTCTTACTACAGCTGGTGCCTCATTGACATTATTATTTCTAGAATTATTTTGATTCATTCTAGTAGGTAGTCGTTGAGTCTGTGTGTTATTGAATGTGGTGACTGCCTGTGGTTGCACTTGTGTTGGGCGATTATTTGGTGGATTATTCTGATTGAAAGTTGTGTTTGCAGATGTGCGGTAACCATTTCCAGACTGATTGCGGTCAATAGGCTGGTTATTGGTGGCTGTATTTCGATTGTTTCCACTGCTGAAATTGTTTCCGAGTCCAGAGTCATTGAATGCTTCTCGTGCACCATCAATATCTAGTAGTCTATTGACAACATCCTGATATGTTTCTGGCAAATTCCCAACCATTGTTAGGCGGTTGCGCAAATCTGGCCGGATCTGATTCAGAAGTCTCCATCTCTTAGCGGGATCATTGTAAGTAGTGCGATTGGCTATATCTTCAAACTTGACTAAAAAGTCTGCAAATGACTCCCTGGGGACTTGTAGACATTTGTCTAGTTGTGACTGAGCATGCATTTTCTCATCATGGAGACCAAACATGCGTCCAAACAACTTAACAAACTCAGACCAGATATTCAATGCTGGAATGAAGGATTCATTCTCTCCATTGGCCTGTTGTTCTACTAGATTATTGTAGTACTTTGCTGCAGCTCCTGTAAGGTATGATGCAGCAAATGTAATTTTAGAATTATCTGTAGAGTAAGTCATTGGCTTTGCATTGAACATTATCAGTACTGAATTTAAAAATGCTCTCCAAGCAGCTCTGTTAGATCCGTCAAATGGTGTTGGTTTGTTGATGTCAAGTTTTGACTCTCTTGTCAGAGCTCTAGTGGCTTCTTCATTCCTTCTTTTCTGTTCCTCTCTTTCTGGATCGCGTTCATTGGCATCTCTGCCATCACGTCCATCCCTGCCATCTCTTCCATCTTTTCCATCTTTACAACAGCAACAATTAGATCTTCCACAAGGCATTTTTGGAGGTCCACCTTCATTTGGTGGTGGAGGGGGTCCATTGGGTCCGCCATTCCTGTGGGAATTGTTTCTGTTATTGTTGCTTCCACTTTGGTCATCCCCTTCACTATGATTGCCAGGATCATCTGGTGGTGGGGGTGATGGTGGCACTCCTCCTGATGCTCGAACTGGTGTCTTGCCTTTGTTTGGGATGAATGGATAACCATTGATTGGCAAAAATTCATTTGCTTCATCAGCCCAATTCAAACTTAAAGGTCTAGGTACACTGTTCTTATGAGTCTGTGGAAGCTGGTTATGATGCTCTGTAAGCAATGGTGTTGGCTCTACCAGGTTCACAGGAGATTGGATAGGCATTGGAATGTGAGGAGAATCAATTGTAGGTTTTCTAACTTGTGTCTCAGGAAATACTTGCTGACTTGTTGAGGCTTGGGCAGGTTCATATTTTGTAGGTATTGCAAAATTTTCCTTTCTGCTTCTAAGTCTGGTATTTCTTTTCCCTTGATCCAATAGCACATGACTACCACTTGCATGAGGTGGTTCATCTCGTTGGAATTGAGTCCTAGAGTGATCATGTTGATTTTCATTTCTCACTACTTGCTCAATTTTTTCAACAGGATTAGTTGCTAATGGCATATGTGTTGTGGGTTGAATAATTGGTATCTCAACATTTTGAGGGCTTGGTGGCTGAACCCTTCTTGTCCAGGCAAGAATTCTGTCAGTCTTGTTAGGGCTTTCATTTTGTCTAGAGTTCCTTTCTGTAAGTGGAACATGAGTTTCCTCCACATTTCTTGTGTTCTCAATAAATTGATTTCTCTGCATGGGGGCATGTGCACTTGGCAGAACTTCTGCTTTTGGTGGTGTTTGCACTGGTGTGTGAACACTTGGTGGATTTTCCTGTACTTTGGCTGTCTGGCTCATATGAACAGAAGGTGCTAATTCCATGCTAGTGCTACTTCTTGCCCTCAGTAGAACTTGAACTTCATTCCTTTGTGTCTCATCATATAGGTATGTTAACATTTGACTATTCCTTTCATCTGATATCCGCTGATACAGACTTGGACTTAGTAATGCAAGCTCTCTCTGACCTAGTCTTTCCAACTGCTGAACCCATTGCCAAGGTTGAGCACTACTGCTTCTATAGCCTAGTGACTCTAAGAATTTTTGGCATTGTTGACTAAGTCTGTCAAACTGTGTTTGTTCATTTTGAAGCTGGTTCAAAATTGGTACACTATTGCTTGACTTATGGGAACCTTGTTTTGCTGAGCTTTTTACTGAGCTTTTGGAAGATCCACCTGGTGATGGGATGTTCCTGACAGTTAAAACTGGTTGCAAAACTTGTGGTTGAACAGGCAATTGTTCATGTCCTTGTGACTGGTTTGAACTCCTAATGGCACTTAAAGCATTATGGTCTGACTGAGAATTGTGAGATTGCCAAGGTGTAGACCCATGAGGTGGGTTACTAGGAGCAATAAAATGCTCTTGGCTTTCCTCAGGAACTACAGACAACTTTGGTGATCCTCTGACAGGTGATGTACCTGGTCTTGCAGTTGACTGTTGAGCTCTATATTGTGCATGTAAAGAGTCAAAGAATTCAATTATTGGTGTATCTGATCTGTGAGCAATTGCTTGAGGAGATACATTCCTGTTAATTGATGGTACAGGTGATGAATGGTGGCTAGGTGAAGGATTTTGTTCTGGTTCTGAGAGCTGAATTATATCCCTGCTTTGCCTTGGAGGTTGTCCGCTTTGAGATCTGTGTGCATCAGATTGTGCAGAATGACTATGATATGAAGAAGGTAGAGGTATAATTGTTGCAAAATCAGGAATTTGCTGCTGTTGTCCTCGCGAACCACGTTCAACTGAATGACTGGTGGAATGGTCATCATGACGAGCAAAGATCTGGGCAATTTCTGCAGTAGTAGGCACTCTAACTTCCTGAACCACAGTTTCACTGAAATTTGATCCATTTGATCCAATATGAACTCTCCGCATTACTACAACTTCACCTTCTGAAATATCAGTGGGTGTCCAATTGCTGGTATTTCCAACATTGGAAATGTCTTGTCCCAGTGTATATCCTGGAGCATTAAAACTGGTTGGAATAGTTTGATTACTAGATCCTTGAACAAATGTTTCAGGATGGTGATGAGACCCAGTTTGGGTGCGCGTTTGAGTTGTTTGTGTAGACATTTAATGGGGGCGGGTAGAGACGTATTATTATGTTATGACTCGATCAATAGTCTCGTCCAAACCTTCACAGTACGTAACTCGGCAGTAAAAATGATAAGAGAAATTAATGAGATTATAGAGCAAGCCTTTCCGTTCGTTGAAACCGCTAGGCAAAAAATATATACTCAAACAACTAGGCTCAAGTAAAGTTAGTAACTAGTTTGTAATACGAAACTCACAGAACTTATTATTTGGAGATAGCTCGACAAATAATAATAAGATTACCCTCGGAGATGGCTCGACAAGCAGTAATATGAATCAGAACTAATACTCGGAGATGGCTCGACAAGTAGTAGTGAGTATGGTGTCTAATACTCGGAGATAGCTCAACAAGTAATAGTGAGTGTGATGTCTGATACTCGGAGATAGCTCAACAAGTAATAGGAAGTTGCAACTCGGAGATAGCTCAACAAGTGGCAATTAAAGAAGTATTCACTAGGAGATAGCTCAACAGGTGAATATTAGTGGATACAACTTGGAGTTAGCTCAACAAGATGTATAAATGTGTATTGTAGCTTGGAGATAGCTCAACAAGATACAATGAGTTGGTCTGGTGATTCACACAAGTGATAACAGCAAACAAGTGGGGGTTTGGATTTAAGAAAAATAATACGTCTACTGTACATTGGTAAATCTGGCTTCCTTATATACTGTTTAATATGTACTAGTTAGGAAATGCTGCAGAATGACTAGATTTGAGTCATAACTGCGGAAATGCTGCGGATCAGTCAGCATGACTGTGGAATGGTGTGCAATGACTGTTACTGAGTCATTTAAGCGGAACTGCGGATGACTGATGTTGAGTCATTCAGTAGAGTCATGGATGACTGATATTGAGTCATTTAGTGGAACCGGAGTTGACTAATAATGAGTCAATACTGTGTGGAAGGGTCTTTGCAGCTTCCATGGTAATGTGCAGCATTATCCGAAGTTGTGTTGAGAAGATAAGTAATGAATGTATGTGATAGTGTTAAGTGGTAAAATATTAATGATAGTAGTGGTTGTTAATAAATGAAAAAAGAGTGTGTATATGCCTATAGTGTAGAATCGGGTCATAACACTTATCAGCGTGGTTTGGCGACTAGGATCAAGGACGAAATGGTTCACGGTCCAACACCAGCAATGCTTTCGGCATACCGCGCCAAAGTGCTTGAGATTGATAATCGGCACTGGCGGCGCGAAGAGGAACGTAAAAGAGAGGTCACAAGGTCTTCCGGAGGTGGCTCCGGCGGTAAAACTTCCTCTCCGACAAAAAAGGGTTCTCCAAACTCTTCCTCTCAAAATAATCCTTCACAGAATTCCGGTTTTAACAAACCTAACAACTCTTCCCAAGGCTCCGGACAGCAACCGAAAAAGCCTTGGAACAACAACAACAAATCGGGCCCTTCAGGTTCCGGTTTCAACAAATCTGGATCTTCGGTCAGCTCTGCACCGAAGCCTTACGCCAACCTTCTCGGCGCCAACGGACGTCTTAAGCCTTCCAAAGTGGAACGCCAAAAGAAGGGAGGCCTGTGCATGATTTGTGGTGGAAAGCATAAAGCAGAGAATTGCGATAAGAAGAAGTCAGGGGATTCTCATGCCCAGGCCACTTCAACCGAGGAATCTGCGACTAATCTGACCAATACCGGTTCGGAAAAATAGTCCGCAGCTCCTGGACCCTGGTACGAAACAGGAGCTGCGTTGATCAGGTTTGTGCCTCTGGGGAAGTCTATCTCAACGTGTCCGCTCTTTCCAATTATGAACGATCACTTACAATTTCTTTATCTACTGAATTCCCTCTTCCCGAAGATTCCGATGAATCTTCCGCTCTTTTAAAGTTTATTACTCTCATAGACTCCGGTTCTACCGATTGTTTCCTTGATTCCCGTTATGTCAATTTAAACTCTATTCCAACCTCTTTGATTCCGCCGATCAATCTCCGACTCTTCGATGGTTCTCTTTCTCCAAAACCAATTTCCGAAGTTGCGACTTTGGAAGTTCGGTTTCCGTCCAGCGAGCTGCTACCTCTGGCATTTTATGTCACTTCTTTGGACTCATCTTGTAAAGCTGTTTTAGGATACAGTTTCTTGTCCCGCTACAATCCGTTGATTGACTGGGTCACCAGAACCATTACTTTCCGTAACACCAAGCACCCTGTTTCCACTCAGACGTCTTCGCTTTTCGGATCCGCGTTAGGACTGAAAGCACCGGTTTCCTCCACGAAACCACCTACTATTCCGATTCGGCCGGCACCTTTGCCGCCGACTCAAACTCGCTCTCGCCAACCTCGTCCTCTATCAGACAGGTTTCCTTTCAAACCAATCTATTCCTACCCTTCGGTTGCGCAAATGGCTTCACGTTTAGAGACTCCTGAAGTTGATATTGCACTAGTGGGCGCCGGCGCCTCTTGTCAAGATTCAGGTAGGGAACCGACTCTTCTCCGGGTTATTGACCCCGAAGTATCAGCACACTATGCAGCATCTGGTCCTTCGGCCAGGAGTGCCTCTTCCGAGGCACTTCCGATCCCTGCAGACTACCTTGACTTCACCGACGTTTTCAATGAAGTTGCGTCCGAGGTTCTTCCTGAACATTGTTCTTTTGACCTCAAAAATTGATCTGGTGGAAGGTGCTGAGCCCCCGCTCGGTCGCCTTTACCCTCTCTCTCCAACAGAGCAGCAGGCTCTTCGCGATTTCTTGGATAAGCAACTCGCTACCAGTGTCATTCGACCCTCTTCCTCTCCGCATGGTGCTCCGGTCCTCTTTGTACCGAAGAAGGACAGTAAACTTTGGCTTTGTGTGGACTTCCGAGGATTCAACAAGATTACCAAGAAGGATCGCTACCCGCTGCCTCTAATCTCGGATCTTTTGGATGCTCCGAAAAAAGCTAAAATCTACACCAAACTCGACCTGGCCCACGCCTATCATCTCGTCCGAATTGCCGATGGCGACGAATGGAAAACTACTTTTCGGACCCGATGGGGCTCCTACAAATGGTTAGTTATGCCCTTTGGTCTGACTAACGCTCCCGCGGCTTTTCAAAGGTTCATCAACAACATATTCTCGGACATTCTCGATGTCTGCGTCATAGTTTACCTGGATGACATCCTCATCTATTCCGACAATCCAGAACAGCACTTGGAACATGTCCGCAAAGTCCTTCGGCGGCTCCGTGTAAACGGCCTTTTTCTCAATCCTGCGACATCAGGAAAAGCCATTTTTGCCTAGGTGACCCCAGAGTGGCCTAAAGCAAACTAGGTGACCTATGAATCCTATGGCATCCTAGGAATTTGGGCTCGTCCCTTGCCAGTCAAGGCTCTTGAGGACTCCCTAGGGTATCCTAGGCAAACCCAGGGCAAGCCTAGGTTTGCCCAGGTGTTCCCCAGGTGTTCCCCAGGAGCACCTGGGCAAACCTGGGCAAACCTAGGCTTGCCTAGGGAATCCTCAAGAGCCTTGACTGGCAAAGGACGAGCCCAAATTCCTAGGATGCCATAGGATTCATAGGTCACCTAGTTTGCTTTAGGCCACTCTGGGGTCACCTAGGCAAAAACGGCTTTTCCTGATGGAAGTGCTTCTGGTTGGTCGATACGGTCGAATATCTCGGTTACATTCTCTCTCCGGCAGGATTGACCATGGCCGAAGATAAGGTTAAAGCTATTGTTGACTGGCCGGTACCCTGTAAAGTCAAAGACATCCAATCTTTTCTCAGTTTCGCTAATTTCTACCGACGTTTTATTTATAATTATAGCGACATCGTTGTACCGATGACTCGGCTTACCCGGAAGGGTGTGGCATGGGTCTGGTCTTCGGCATGTCAGGATTCCTTCGAAAAACTCAAGTATGCCTTCACACATGCACCCATTCTCACACATTGGGAACCAAATTGTCCACTTATCGTGGAAACCGACGCTTCTGACTATGCCTTAGCGGCTATCCTCTCGATCCGACTCTCAGATGGAGAAATCCATCCAATCGCTTTCCTCTCTTGGACCTTCCAAGCCGCCGAGCTCAACTACGATACTCACGACAAGGAGCTCTTAGCCATTTTCGAGGCTTTTAAAGCCTGGCGGCACTACCTCGAAGGCTCGGGAGACCCGATCGATGTTGTTACTGATCACAAGAACCTCGAGTATTTCTCTACTACTAAAGTACTAACTCGGCGACAGGTTCGGTGGTCCGAATACCTTCACACTTTCAACATGATCATTCGGTTCCGACCAGGAAAGCTCGGTGAGAAACCGGACTCCATCACTAGACATTGGGACGTCTACCCAAAAGAGGGGGATAACGGCTACGCGCAAGTTAATCCACACAACTTCAGACCTATCTTTACTAATGAGCAATTGACCGCGTCGCTCCGAGCTACCTTCCTTGAAGGACCGGCTCTCCGAGCTTCCGTAGTTATGGACATCAACTCACTTCACCAGTCCATTCGGTCTTCCCTTTTGCTCGATCCTCAGTCAGTACAAGGTCTTGAGCTTGCAAAAGCTCCGACTGACTCCCGATGGAAACTAGGTTCTGATGGTCTATTACGATTAGACAATCGGATATTTGTTCCCGACAATTCCGACCTGTGACTTCAGGTTTTACGATACTTTCACGATCATCCTCTCTCTGGTCATTTCGGTCAAAATCGGACCCTAGAGGCTATCCGACACCAATACACTTGGCCCAAGATTCGGACCTTTGTTAGGGACTATGTCTCTTCTTGCACTGTATGCGGTCGAAACAAGTCTCGCCGACATCAGCCGTACGGACTACTCAAACCTCTTCCGGTTCCGACTCGACCTTGGGATTCAATTTCTATGGATTTCATTGAACAACTTCCAGACTCCAATGGCTATACCGCTATCTTGGTTATTGTGGATTGCACTTCGAAGCAAGCCATTTTTATTCCTACTTACAACACTATCACCTCCGAGCAACTTGCCGAGTTGTTCGTCTTGCATGTTTTCTCTAAGCACGGAGTTCCCTCACACGTTACATCGGACCGAGGTTCCAAATTCGTGTCTGCATTTTTCCGAGCTCTTGGAGAAGCTCTCTCTATGACACTCCACTATACTTCGGGTTATCATCCGGAGGCCAATGGACAGACGGAACAAGTCAATCAGACTCTGGAGCAATACATTTGGATCTACTGTTCCTATCAGCAGGACGATTGGGCTAAACTCTTGGCTATTGCCGAGTTCGCTTACAATAACACTCTGAACGCCTCGACCGGCATCTCTCCCTTCTTGGCTAACAAGGGCTATCATCCCAACATCACCGTTCGTCCTGAGATCGACATTCGGTCCAATCTTGCACAAGATTTTGTGGTCAATCTAGATGAGCTTCATTCCTTCCTCCGAGATGAGATACTTAATGCACAAAAACACTACAAGGAACAAGCCGATCGGAAACGCATTCCTCATCCTGAATTTCCAATCGGATCCAAGGTCTTTGTTCTGGCAAAACACATCCGAACTACTCGGCCGACCGAGAAGTTCGCCGAAAAGTATCTTGGTCCTTTCAAGGTCCTTGAGCGATCCGGCTCCCTTTCCTATAAGCTCCAACTCCCGGACTACCTTTGCCGAATCCATCCGGTGTTCCATGTATCACAACTTGAACCTTTGATTCCGAATCGGATTCAGCCACCTCCCCCACCAATTGAAGTTGATGGTGAAGAAGAATACAATGTGGCGGAAATCCTCGACTCGAAGATCAACCGAAGATACAAATGTTGTCCTCTACGATACTACATCTGATGGGCTGGTTATGAAGGAACCAATGACGAGTTCGCTTGGATTGCGGCCGACGAGCTACATGCCGATGAACTAGTTCCAGCATTCCATCTTTGGTATCCGAGCAAACCCAGACCTACTTAGTCCTTTGTGCGTACTTATATTTTTTCATTTTTACATCACTTTTCCAAGCGTCCAACAATGGACGTCGGAGGGGTTCGATTGCCGTGATAGCAAATTGAGTGATCACCCTTTCCTTATCATTTTCTTTTCAAAGTCATTCCGACTTTTCCGATTCCGGCTTCAGCCGCATTTAAACTCACTTGAATCCTTACATTTCACTCAAGTTTAAAAAACAAAACTTTTCAATATTATATACAATTACTTTTATGCCCTTACAGGCTGACAACTTTCCATACGATAAAACAAAAATCCAAAAAACTACAAAGTCCAAAAAATTATTACAAAGGCCGAGGCTTCGGCCGACGGCTCTCTACCTACTCTTCCTCTCCCTCTCCATCTTCATCACCTCCTTCCTCCGGATCCTTCTCTCCCTTTTCCTTCTCCTTCCCTTTTCCCTTCGACTTGGGCTTTGGCCTCGACAGAGTCCGAAGTGGCCTTCCCTCCTCCTGGAAACCCCGGCGCGTACCAACTAAGAAACGTCGGAGGGCCGACAGTTCCGCCGTCAGGCCTCCGACCTGCTCCTCCAATGTGCTCGAGAGCCGAGCGACCTCCGCTCGTAATCCCGCCACCTCCGCCGATAAGCCCTCGCTTTCTTCCTCCACCTTCCTCCGGCTTTCCCGGCCGACGAGCGAACACTTCACCTTTGAAGTGTTGCACTCGGAGCAAGCCTCGGTCTTCCCGCCTTGCCAAGTACAACCCAACTCCTTCGCCTCGCACCGAACGCACTTCTTCCCGCTCTTCTTCGGCTTCTTCGGCCCCGGTTCATTGTCGCCATCGTCATTGTCGTCGTCGCCATTGTCGGGGGATGGAGGATCATCCTTGGGACCTGAGTCGGGGACCTACAATGGGTTAGAAAAGAAAAAAAACTTTCAAGTCCCAAACGGACTCACCCTCGCGGCCGACTTCGGCGCCGCTCTCTTCCTCTTTAACCCACTTGGGGTACTTGGCCCCGCGACATTTTCCTTCTGCGCTTCCTGCTGGCGCTGCAAGGCAGCCGCCATCCTTTTCTCTCTCTCCTTGGTCGCCTTTTCATCGGCCAACGCTGCTTTGGACTTAGCAATTTCGTACGCCCGGAGAGTCTTGGCCGCCCGCTTCTCCTTGGCCTTCCTCTCTCGCTCAGCCTTTTCGCTGGCTTCCCTCGCTGCCAGCTCGGCCGCTGCCCTTTCCGCCTCCCTCTGCTGCTCTTCGACAAATAAACGGAGCCGCTCGGCTTCCGCTGCTGCGGCCTCCTCCTGTCGCTTTTTCTCCTTTTTCGCTGCCCATTCGGCCGCCTTCCTCTCGAGTAAAGCCTTGGCTTCCGCTGCTGCTTCCTTGGCCTTCCTGAATTCCTCGTCGGAGTCGTCGGATACGTGAGAGTTGGCGCGAGAAGTCATGGTAATAAGAAAATTGATGGGGTACTTAGGGAAATTTTGGATTTTGGCACAACCTTATATACCCAGGCGCTTAGACTCTATAGGATCACAGGAACAATAAGCGGAGATCTCGGTGACATCTTAGAATCTTCTAGACTTTCTCACATCACGGTGACCCTGACTCTCGGCCGACATACTATCAGTCCAACTTCAGCTCTGGACTTAGAGGCTTTCGAAGGCTCAAGCCTAAGAGGGGGATACTGTTACAACCATGCCGCATCGGCATCCCTCGGTTCATCACCGGATCACCTCCTATCATCCCAGCACCATTCCGATTCCATCCCGTCTATTTCTGTCATCTTATCTCTTTTCGTTATCTTCCTATCTTATCTGTTATCTTCATCTGATGACGTACCGCCATTGGACCTTTCGGATTACTTTCTAATTGGTTCTTATTATCTTTCGATTATATTCCCTTTCCGATCTATTGAGTATTATTGTCTTATGATTGTATTACTTACTTCGGTCTTCCGTATACGTTTCCGACTATTGTCTTCTACCGATCCGGAAGTCCCGGACTCTTAGTATATAAGTAGTACAACCTTGTACAGTAGTCCTCAGTTTAAATATCAACTTGGATAAACCAGACCTTCTGTCCGACTAAGTTCCGCCCTAGTCTATCCTTCTTCCATCTTACTCGTCGGCCGTTACATCAGCCGAATCTATCTTTGTCTCTTGAACTTCATCTCGGGACTATTCGGCGTGACGAGGGTCTAGCTAATAGCTATACCGCACGTCCCACTTCTTCTTTGATCTCTGATATCAGTCCGAGACCTACTTCGTCAATTCATACCTTTCGGATACGATCGGGTCCCTTCGGTCTTGCACGATCTTAACACAATCCCTCAGCAGTAAGATTGTCCATTCCCCCCAAATGCGAAGACAATGTTCTGTCAGTGCTTCAACTGACAATGGACTGTTTATTCCCACATTTCCTTCCGCTCTGCCTCTCAGCAACCTTCATCGCAAAGGCTTTTTCTCATCCCGCAATTATCACGTTACCCAAGAGCTCACTGAGGCTCGGAGCATGGTGAATGCTTTTGTAGAATTTCATAATGCCAGAATATAAGGACCGATGATCATTTGGCTAAGCAGAGGCTTGGGCTGGAGGGAGAACTTGATGGAGAAGTTGAAAAGCAAAAATGGATTTGTTCTACAGATGTCTATTATAAACACATAAGTATCTCTAGAAGCATGACATTGATTTCTTCGCGAAATATCAGTTCTAAGGATGCAACTGACCTCAAAATGACCTAGAAAGCTTGGGACGGTGTTGTTTCTGCTGCAACCCATCCCACAACCCCTCAATGAGTATAAGTAGTATGAGATCTGTATACTCGGATGCTTGCATATATGAAAACTGTTCTTCTAGGCACATGCGGGCAGATTTTCGACTCGCGAAAGGTACAAGCTTGTATAGTACGCACGAGTGGTATCTCCGATTTTGGATAGATTCTTTGAAGCCAGGTACACCGCACTAACAATAGTAAAACCCACCGAGCATGAAGCTAGAGTGGCATGCAGTATACAGATGAAAACTTGCACACCACACAGAATATTACTCAAGCATAGACACTGGATGAGGTGAATCGGAGGGCCCTGGGAGGCTCAGTCCAGCTTTACCTTCTGTTGCCTTCGACCTTCTTAGTTAGGACAAGTTCCCATGAGTGAACGAATTCAGGAGAGTGAAGAAAACGTCCACTCAATAGCGTGCGAATCATTGCGGGCCGGTTATTCCTTTTCTCAACCAAACCGGGTACTCACTCTCGTGAATTCTGGCTTGCGAGACTGTGCTGGTCCTACTAATCCAATTTATCAGACAAACACAACAGCTTGCCTATTCTCAAATGCGACGTAGGAACTGTAACATCTGTAAGTCGATTTGACCAGTACCGTCTTCTATTTTCTATGAAAACTCGATCTGTTACATAAAATGGTACCCTTCTCTGTATCTTTCAGACAGCCTCTCGCTAATCATCTCGCATCCAAACCCAACCACCTCCGAGTCGAAAGCTCCTGATAACGCCTACAAAGCATGCAAGAAAGAAAGGCTATCAAGAGGGCAACCGTAGGATGTCTCTGTAGACATCGTCCTCATTGCATCCGTCGTACGCCTTCAGAATCTGATTTCACCAAACCAGGAGGACAATCCACATACAATATTACGCTTACCCGGCGTCCGACCCACCAAAACATCATCGCGTAGCCCGTCACCAATAAAACCTTAGACAACATGTCTACCGCCCACCCTGATATCCACTTTGCTGATGCACCCTCTCCGCCATACAGCCGACATTATCGATAATCCCAAGGATTTTTGCCCTTTTGTCCAGCCCATGTCGCGATGGAGATGTATGCCGGTGAAAATTATGCCGCTTTTGATGTGGGTATAGGGTACTGTTGCGTGAGGGAAGAGAGGGACGAGCAGTTTTTAGCGTTGAAGGATAATGGAGGGCTGAGTCAAGACAACTCGCTCTATGCAGAGGTACGGAAGGTGATTATAGGGACGGACATTGTGGAGGTTGCATGAGAGGTCTTCCGGTTGGGTGGGGTTTAGAATATCGAAATAGTTCGATGCTAGGGGGACTGTATAATAGACAAACTTCAAGATTTCATACCGAGGACCTGGGACACGAGTCGTTTGCGCTGTTTCACTTTGTTTCAACTACATACTATGTATAACACAGCGCTACACTCGGTTTGTCTTTTCCGTGTCTTTTCGGCTCCTTTCCATCAGGTATGATTTGTGAGTGAGGGTGAGTAGATGTTGTACACATACCTTGGTGTTTCAAGTTGAAACTGGGACATTTCTATCTTTAGTTTGAAGAGGACGACTGGATGACTGGGTACACTCTGGCGCTCCTCCAGACAACTTCACGCTAACGAGTAGATCTCGGGCAAGAAAAGATCCTTGATTCCTCCCTTGCCTTTCAAGATAGGTTAAATGGCAAACGGGGAGGAGCAAGGTTGAGTTATTATTGCCATCTGCTCGATGCTCAACTCTTGGTACTTGACACTCACGCAGTGGTGTGGAGAGAAGCGATGAGAGACAGCCAAGATTAGGTTCAAGCAGTGTTTCATGACACCAACCACTCACGCGTGCAGCAGCGCCAAGGTGCTTTTACTTTATTTTCCTCAAGGCCTTTAACCTGATGTTTGACGATCTCTTATATATGCATATGTTCGAGCAATGCAAGCGCAATGTTCAAGCCCAAAGATTGATATACTACCAGCTCTCGTCGCCAAAATTCACTGGACAATCACTGGAACTAGTAATTGTTTTGGGGCGCGGCGGAGACACTGCCGTTTCAAGTTTTCTAGCCTGTCATGAGTCGCATCCTTGTTGTAGCCTTTGACCTTTGTGGTTGGAAGTAGGGATCCAAAAGAAGTTTATTACTTTGAAACTACATTTACATCATCAGCGTAAGTAGGAAATCTGACCCGAAGGGTAGCCTCGTATCCAGGAGCGCTTTACCGAAGCTCCCCTAATGCATGCATAATAAAACCTGTTTCAGACCTATTAACCTGTTTACTGATTATGTTTTGCTTGTTCGTGACGCCACTTGGCCGTGCGTAAGTAAGTAAATGTCTTGGAACAGTAATCGCAGGCGTATCTCCGCCGCACACTATGGATGACATCTATATGCCCTAGTGAAAGAGTCAGAACCCTCAGAAAGCAAGCCGATGAAAAAACTTACGCAGAAAAGCTTATTCGGTAGCGAGAGCAACCCCCCAAATAGAGCATATAAATCCCCATATGTGCAGAAGCTACTGAATGGTCAGCTGCAAACCCTTTGAAACAAGAATCAGAAATTAAAACATACCGTAACATTGGTCCATAGTGACGAGTCTCCAACACAAGACACATCTTTCATTCAGCGAAGGCTCCAGATACACCAGGACTGTACTCCTAAAGGCATCAGGAGTAAATGTTACCTCCTCACGGCGATATCCTTTACATCTGTGGCCCGATGATGTGGTGATGCTCATCATCCCCAACCGGCGAGGCAGAGTCAAGAAGGAAATCCCCATACGCCTCAGATATACTTAACTCAACATTTCCCTAAACGCTCATACAGTTGGCACTACTTTGAACTACTATGTATATAACATAGCATTCAATATTCGGAGGAATGGAAAGAGCTCACTTGCCCGATCTTTTGTTAACTTTCAAGGCATTCAATCAAAGATAACAAGTCTAGTACAAATACTACACTGAGGAGGCCTGTCAATGGATGGATCAAGGAAGATGATCCAGCGACTTCATTTCGGTTCTTCAAAATGTTTCCAGTGAATTAAAAGTCATTCAATGAAGAAACAATACCAACCCCTAACCCCCTAACCAATATTACGACTATTGAGTGCAAGACACTGAGGCCCCGTTCTGTAAAATGAGATGAGATGAGGTGAGAACGTTTTCCCTGCCAAATTTACGAGAACTCAACGAGATCTCGGTGAGAACGCAAATAAATTGTACGAGTAGAAATTCTATCATATCATGCTGTGACTCGTTTACTCGGCCATCGCTAACGTGTCTGCCACTGGACCCTATGAGGTTATCAAACTAGGCAACCCTGCGTGTTTTCGATACAGATACTGAATGAGAGAGTTAAGCTCCTCCAGCGTTCAAAAAGCTTTGAGTTGTGATTACATTGGGATTCATAAAGTCTGCCAAATGCCATTGCACTGTCACAGATTATACCGTTGCCGATTGCACCGGCTCGAGTTTCTTACTCGCATAGATCTCGTACTAACAGTCTCAGATTTCTTCTTCTCGGATTTTAGATCTCATCTCATTTTACAGAACGGGGCCTGACTCCTTGAATGAACGGTGTAGTCAGTGTACTAGTGCGCAATTCCTCACTCAAGGCCAGTGCTGTTTGATTAAGTATGACCTCTGATGGAAACAGATGGCAAGTCAGTGTACCGATTATGCTAATGTGTACGGTCCTGATTTCGGAAATGAACTGCCAATCACAAAGTCACTGTCTGTACAGCTGACGTTGCCAACGTTAACATTGGCTTGTGACCTAGCAATGTTTGAACATTCAGCTCTGGGACCATCCTGCGTACAGAGTCATTCCTGGATCATTCCCATGGAATGATGAACTTTAACCAGATTATACCTACAGGGGGGCTGTCATACAGTGATACAGTACTCACAGGGGGGAGCTGACTTACGGGTGGGTACGAGTTTGACCAATCATATCCACTATAGGTCCTTATAAAAAGCAGCTTTTGTGGATGGAATGGTTCAGTAGTTCTGCAGGTTCAGTGACTCTCCCACCAATCTTCCACTCGAATACAGTTTGCTGGCAATCTGTAATATCACCATTCACTTGATACAACTATCGAAAATGCGCTTTGCCACTCCTCTTCTCTTTTCGCTCATTGCTAGCTCGATGCTTGCTGTGTGCTCTCTACCAGTGGATGAAAGACCAGAAAGACCAGAAAGACCCGTGGGTCCAGCAATACAGCGGCGGCGAAAAGTAAGGGCTCGATACTGGTTAATCATACTGTACATAAGGCTCACATCTTGCTAGAAGGACGTCTTCGTGACCTTCATTGACAGTACAGGTAGACCCACGGAGACTGCTACTACTGGCAGGCAAGCCAGTGATTCGAAACGGTCCTTCACCAGATCGCTCAGTGCATTATTCGGCTTGACCGACGGGATAGACTACAAGGGTTCATGGTCAGTAACCCCCGTGCGTGGGCGGCACTGGGGTTATTTCACAGTCACTGGAGTGCTCGGAGAGGGTTGGACTTGCACTGATGCTAATCCATGTTTTGGATGGATAGCATATGGGGGTAGTACTTGTTTCCAAATCTCGTTTTCCTTGTCTGTCTCATAAATGCTTTGCCAGATTCTAATATCCAGGTCAGCACTCAGAGGGGTACGCTGTATATGGGCATTAGCAAAGGTCGCCCAGGCCGGAACGCGTTTGAAGGGAATATGGGCCAACCCTCGGAGGCGGAAGAAAAAGAGAGGCATACAGAATGGGAAAAACTTCAGAACGAGTTTAAATCGCACTTTATGGTACCACAAGCCGGATCATCATCATTGGTACCACAAGCCAAATCGTCATTATACCTATACTCACATATTGTCAGATCAAACCTACTAGTGCCACCGTGACCTTCATTGATATAAAAGGTGCAGACCTGGGAACCGGCGACACTAAATTCCCATCAGGAAGAGGGTCAAGCATGACCGAAGCGCTCAATACCTTGGATAATACGGAGGCCAAAATAACCTACAAAGGTTCATATGCACCATCGAAAGACAAACGGGAATGGATTTATTTCAAAATCACCGGACTGCCAGTGGAGTGTACTGATGGGAATCCGTGTTTTGGGTGGTTCGCAGGCGGTGGTGAGTACTTTCTGAGATCTGGTTTTCCTTGCATTCTTCATATATGCTTTGCTAGATGGGTATATTGATGGTGATAAGGGTGAGGGTCGGAAGCTAGTCCCAGGGGGCAAGGGGTCCGATCCCAACGAATGGTACACTGCCATTAGCAAAGGCAAACCAGGTCAGGACCACTTTGTACCTTTTAAGGGTGAACCTAGTGCGGGGGGAGAGAAGGGTAATAAAATGGCAAAGGAATGGAAGACAATTTTGGATGAGTTTCAGAACTTATACAAGCCAACCAGACGATGACAGAGTCAGGCGCTCACGCTCACGGCGGGCTTTCATAGTGTATCACGTACTCGCTTGTTTCTGATAACTGTATCTGTTGCTTTGACGTATTGACCCCAGTAAAGAGTTCAGCGTGCTCTTCTCCATTGACTAAATCACTACATTCTTATATACAAAACACACCCGTTCAATAGCGTGCGAATCATTGCGGGCCGGTTATTCCTTTTCCTCTACGATTTTTCTTCTCTCGTGAATTCTGGCTTGCGAGACTATGCTGGTCCTAATAATTCAATTTATCAGAAAAACTCAACAGTTCGCGTATTCTTAAATGCGACGTAGGAATTGTAACATCTGTAAGTCGATTTGGCCAGTACCGTCTTCTATTTTCTATGAAAACTCGATCTGTTAAAAGGATAACCTTGTCTGTATCTTTCAGACAGCCTCTCGCCAATCATTAACCATCTCGCAGACTCGCATCCGAACCCAGCCACCTCAAAAGCTCCTGACATCATTATGAACGCGCCAACAACGCGTGCAAGAAAGGCCATCAAGAAGGCAGTCGTCCTCATTGCATCCGTCACTAATCTGAAAAATCTCGACGTCGAGGCTGAATTTCACCAAACCAGGAGGACATTCCGCGTGCAAGATTACGCTTACCCGAGGGCGTCCGACCCACCAACACATCATCGCGTATCCGTCACATCTAGTACCGGATGGCGAAGTATGCGAGTGAAGATTACGAGTGCATGTTCCGCTTTCGAGATATATGGTAATGTTGCGTGAGGCAACAGAGGGATAAGAAGTTTGCGGCGTTGAAGGATAATGGAGGGCTGGGTTACGACGCTGCATGCGGAGGTACAGGAGATGATTAATTGATTACAGGGATGGCAGTTGTGGAGGTTGCGCGAGAGGTCGGGTAGAGTTCAGGATGTAGAAACAGTTCGACGCTGGAGCGGGAGCTGTACAATAGATGCCGAGGACCTGGAACACGAGTGTTTTGCGCCGTTTCACTTTGTTTCAACTACGTATAACGCAGCATTACACTCGGTTCGCCTTTTCCGCGTCTGTTCCACTGCTTTTCATCTGGTACGATTTGTCCGCTAGGTGAGAGAAGTAGGATGACTGGGTACACTCTTAAGCTATCACAGCCAACTTCACACTACCGGGTACAACTCAAGCAAGAAAAGATCCTCCTTTGGCTACGCACTCCTTCGAGGTACTAGGTTAAGGAACAGTTACATGGCAAATGGAGAGGACAAAGGCCGAACAACCACCGCCATCTGCTCAATGCTCGACTCTTGGCAGTGGTGCGGAGAGGAGCGATGAGACAGCCAAGGAACGTTCAATGATTCCCACCACCCGCGGGACCAGTATTGGCTAGCAGCAATGCCAGAGGCGCAGTATTGTGTGGGTTGGGCTAAGGTGCCTCTTAGTAAATTGTATCTTATCAACAATGAGACATTACTTATATTCTATCCGTTCATCCACGCTATGAACACACAATATCCTATTATCCTTATGTGACGTGAGACTTGAGGCCTTGAGGACTTAACCTCATCAAGGCCGTACTACAGATACTCAAAACTGGATCTATACATGAGGGATGAACGTAGTCCATTGTACTTCTTGTAGTGTAGCCAAGGGAAGATCTCGAAGGAGAGTGAACGCGAGAACAAAGGTGGCGAGTCTGGCGACAATGTAAACAATAAAACTTACCAAGTTAGTCAAACTATATATGGGGTAAAAGGCCCGGTTATTGATAAATCTCCATGATCTGAGGTGTCGCAGGTGAACCCAGAAAAATACCGTGCCTGTCATGAACACCAAGGGAACGATGGTCATACAGAGTGAGGTTGTTTGGCACAGGACTCTTTCCATGTTCGTTGCGAACTGAAAATTCCAAGCTACGCAATGAATAGCGCCGAATGTGGCTCCAAGAAGCATCTCCAAGGCCATAGGATACAAAGAGCCGTTGTCGTCAATGGGATAAGAGCGAAGCGGTAAACCTCCATAGAATGTAGGGACGCGGGTGGTGAACCTCAACGTAGGAAACCTTGTGGATTCAAGTTTAGTTGGAGACCCCTGTGGGATCACGCTTCTGGTACTGCTTTCGCGCCAAGGCGAGACAAATGCAGATACTAAAGGCGAGACAGTTGCACACACCAAATGGTCCCAAACACGATTGATATACTGCTTGCCATCTAACAAAGAAAGCAGAAGGCGACGGTGAAGAGTACCCGAGTCCGAGTTGACCAGATCTTCCTTCCTATCCTCGACGGGACTTACACCTGCTGCATATATGGAATCTGAAGATGCAACGGAAGATTCACAATGCCACATGTTTTGAGGATTCCGATCTGGGACCTGCGCAGGCAAAGCCAATGTTAGCTGCGAAGTTCCTGCGCCCGTAATATCAGTATCGTCAGGACTGGTAGGAGTGGTGTTATCGAAGTGATAACATGGTGGGAATGTTCCGAAGCAAGGCCTTGTTACATCTAATGCAACCGAGTTGTCACCTAATCTATACGGAGGAGGATATAGAAGGTTCTCGGTGGATTGCACGTCTTCGTTTTTTGTCTCCCTTCCTTGCCTTGTATTCCCTTCATCAGTCCTGGTGTCTTTCTCGATCCCGCCGGCTGGTAAAAGACCAGGTTCAACCAAGGGTAATGATAGGTCAATCCGGGACAACGCAAACCTGGTTGACACGAATGCATCAGAAAAAAAGTTGGCATCAAAGAAGTCAGTCAAAAAGCCAGCAATGGCTTGCAAAGGGGATTGGAACTTCTGGTTGTTGAAAGGAATGTCTGAAACCTCCTGAAGAGCTTCCAGGTCGGAAAACTCCATACTATCCTCCCACTCCATATCCTCAAAGACCTGGCGGGGCCGCATTGATAATTGGATTGGATGACGAACATCCAATGGCTTTGTCCACCATAAGATGTAAGTCAGTATGTTGAGAGAGGCGAAAGCTACAGTAGTGATCTCGAGCTCCGTGATAGGTAGATGCTGAAATACTCGAGAGATGACCTGGGCCGTAAACCAAGTTGTCTGGACCAGCACAAGTGTTTTTGACACTACGTCTCCTTTGCTTTTGTCCATGATCTCGGAGCTAGAGATAGAAGGTAAAAGAATTGAGTCCTCCTTCAGAAGGGTAGCCAGTTCTGATGCCTGCAGAACCCCAATTATTTCTCCAGATTCTTTAGTGAGCACAAATCCACCCATAACTAGAAACATGCCATGAGTGAGTGTCCAATCAGAGCCTGTAGACGCGTGAATACAGAAAAGTACAACAGAATCCAGAACTTACAACCGGGATAATTATGGAGCTCTTTTACAGCTTTTTTCGCCGACCATAATTGATTTGCTGCCCACAAGATTATATATTCTGGAGCAATGAGTGCCACAGCTAGTATCTTGACTCTTCGCCACAAGAGATCCTGATCAGAGTCATGACGAGACGGAATATTCGGGTGAACTGCAACCCAGGTACATGCAAAGATTGTTGTGAGGCAGCTCCAGACAATCTCAGGGACAGTCCGAGTAGAACTAGTATTTGGAGCGACCTGAGAGAGCCCGCCAGGGTCGACGTCGAGGGCCGGGGTAGGAAGAGCTAATCCTTCCGTGACGAAGTAAAAGAGCACTATGATGAGCATATCCTTGGAAGGATTCAATAAAGTTCACTGCTCGACGACGATGCATTGGTGTTATATATCTATATTTCGGCGCCGCCCCGCCAAGAAAAGCCACAGTGATGATCATGAGCTTCAACAGGTTGTAACCTGTTGGCGTTGTGAGGCAAGAGAGATAGATAGCGATCATTGCGGGCCGGATAAGTCCGTTCTAAGTTTGTACTTTTCCAACTTTCTCTTACAACTTTCTCCATGTCATCCGACAGACCGAAGATTGATTGTTTTCAGCCAAGGTTTTTGAATGCGGAATGTGACGCATTGATGGAAAAGCTGAATGTATGAGTGGGTCGAGGCAAAGGTACGTTCCTTTTTAACCTTGTCTTTATATCTAGTCACCACGACTGCCTTCAAAGTTCTCTTCAACGCTGCATGTTGTTTGAACAATCAATGAAAGCAAGGATTGAACCCAAGAACATTCGTAAGTCGACTTCCATCTAGCCCCGAGCTTAACAAGCTTGACCAATCACTATCTTCCAGTATAAATATCCGAAAACTCGATCTCGCTGACCCATGCGCTCAATACCGAAATGATAGAGACACCTCGCACTCTCCGTAACAAGTAATCTCGCTCATGATCACCTCCGAAGCCCAGCCATTTCCAAAACCAGACCATTTCCTGACGGGTCACGCCATTGCCAAGTTCAGTTATGAACGCGCCTACGAAGCATGCAAGAAAGAAAAGGCCTTCAAGAAGGCGAGCCGTACGATGTCTTTGTAGATGTCCGCTCTTACTGCGTCCATTGTATGCCACGATGTCGAAGCCGAAGTCACCTATTCATAACAATCCTCATACCGAACTATGCATACCTGAGGGTATATGGCGTCAGACTCGCCGACACATCATCGCGTATCCCATATACAATATCTCTACCGCCTAGCCTACTATCCACTTTGCCGATGCACCCTCTGCGACACATGCCACCCGCGGGTCAAAAGCTGACACCTCGATATCTTCAAGAGTTTCTATCCGTTTATCCAGCACATGTGCGTCTAGTACCAGATAGAGAAATCTGCGAATGGAGACTACGTGTGCATAGTCCGCTTCCAACGTAACTTTCCGCAAGGGAAAAGAGGGATAAGCGCTAAAGGAGTTTGTAGCGTAGGAAGGAGGTCTTCCGAGTGGAGTTTGGGCTATAGAAATATCATTCTGGAGGGGGCTCGTTAACAGAGGCAAGCGTGAAAAATTTTCTCTGAATACAAACGCTTTGCGCCGTTTCACTTGGTTTCAACTACTTACTACGTAACGCAGCACTACATTTCCATCTCGAACAAGAATAGATCCTCTTTCGCTCATACCCACACCTTCAAGATAGGTCAAGTAAGCTTAACAGAGAGGGAAGGCGATCTACTCGATGCTAAGCTCAACGCCTAACACCAAGGTCGTGCAGAGAGAAAGAAGCAAGGAGAGACGGCACAGGAATGATTTATGGCATTCCATCCAGCCTTCGAAATATTCCCAGAGTCCAGACACGAGATGTCCATCAAGTGGCGTATCCAAACGCCAAGCCTCAAGCGAACCAGGTACAAAGTATAAGTATTTCAAGCTTCAAGCCCTCACCAATCACTTAGGCTTCAATGCAACAAAATTCTTTTTGGATATCTTAGGAATTTCTCCTTCCACCGACAAAGGTTGAACGCTACAAGAAGGATGCGAGTGACAGGCTGAAATACTTGGACCGGCGGCATCTCCGCTGCAATGGAGCTACTTACCACTTCCAGTGAACCTCGTCGACGAGAGCTGCTTTAT
>JADNRY010000667.1:0-32264 GCA_015501585.1 Rhodocollybia butyracea
TTTCATGTCGCTCCATTCTTATTCTCTTTCAGTATCAATGTTGTTTCAATTTCTCCTAGGAAACTGTCAGCGCGAACGATGTTACCACAGTCATTCGACGTCTGGCCTACCCGAGGATGTTACCATTGCTCCCAGCAGGGATTCCAAGTTTACACTCCGACTACAGTGGTGGAACAATCCTTCTCGCAGGTAGAAATTCGTCAATTACTGCAGGATCGCCAAGATCGCCGTAAAGCTAGATACGAGGCTAAACCCAAAGCCCCCGGGGAAACGAGGCCTGGTCAAACTCAGAACGTCGACAAACCGAGCCCTACTTCGTCGACCAAAAAGTTCTGTGAAACGAGCGAAAGAAAAGCCGGATCCTGCCCACAACCAAAAGCCTAACTCTGTCGTTTCCACCAAAGTCGGATGCCAAGGCCCACTTCACAGACTTCCAAGAAAGAAACGAAACATGCCAACCACGATTAACCTTCGAGTCCCTTAAACCCAAGCGGAAGACAAAGCGGAAGCCGGGCTACATGTCAAAGACGGTCAAATCGTTGGAAAAGTTGACAAATTGCGCCTCACTGACGACGACTCGTCGATTTGAGGTTCGGTTGAATCTTTGGATGAAGATGCACATGTAGGTCTTGTTTGGATATCTCCTGAACCTTTTACCGATGTTTTTTAGTCTTTGTTTGCTCACGTCGACGATTACTGAGACGTGAACGTTGAACCCTCCTTCATAGAATACAATTGTCCGTCCGTCCGTCATCCATATTGCCAGAAATCTGTATGTCAATGTATTTATCTTATACGTTTACAAAATATGACTGCAGAACCCAATTCCACATAACGCAAGAAAATCAGTAATGCAGCTCAATACTGTCGATAATTTGAGCCCTCGATCTCTTCCTTTGCACCACGAGTTGAGAGCTTGCGACTAAAGTACACTATGAAAAACTTGGATTGGACGTCTGCATATTACAGCACTATCATGGTAAATGTGTATTGTACGTTCTTGATCACTATGGGCAATGCTACTCCACACGCACTCTTTAACCCCTGTGCTCGATTCAACTTTTTCCCCAAAAGAACCGTCCGAAAACTGATTTCGTGCGGGGTTGTGTGCATGGTGGAGTGCGCATCCCTAAATTCACGTTGGGCGAAAGGGACACTAATGTATTTATCAGAGATAACCAAAAAACACATATTGAAATGACCTACCTCGACGGAGTCGACGAGGAATATTTCATACAGCAGTCTCCAAATAGAGTGGCTGGAATACTGGTGAGCGCGCGATGGCCGCTAATTTCCTCCTGCGGCTAAAGAACGACAGTCAGAAAGAACTATGTATAGAGTACAAATCCCAACCGACCGCCCTTTCCATAGATTGTCAAGGCTGCAAAGCGTCCCCCCAGATCACGAGCAGTATTGGCAGCCACTAAACACACCATATAAATACTCAGTAAGAGTCTTACGCAAAATTTCTCACATCCTATGGCAGAAATCCCCATACAGCAGCACCACTGAATATCGGAATGTCAAATTTTTGCAAAGCAGAAAGGAGGAATTGCTAACTAGGCTGACGCAACCACCCAAGGAGCAGAAGATGGTGGAATCGTTAGAGACGTTGGGTCAAGCGATCCCCATATCACAGCAGCCAAAAAGGTATCCTATACGACCAGTTGCGACACACGATTGCGAGGATATAAATACATACCACAAAAAACTCGTTCAAGAATACATTCCCCAAATTAGATCCAGGAGTAACGGACAGAGCAAATGCCCCCGCAGGGCCGTTTGGGGTGAATAGAGTTGACTCGAGGAGGCCCGCACTAGCAAGAGCAAGCTCGCTCTCTTTGATCAAACCGTGGAACTGGACATAGATCAGAAGGCAAGCGACATATGCACCAAGGATTTTGCGATGTGTATCTGGTATGAGACAGGTGCTTAAGGTGCGAATACCGGTAAACTGAAGAAGCCGAATTTTACCTTATCGCCTTGAACGGAGGAAAGCCTCTGTATACGCCATGGCGACGGTGACGCAGGGTTAAAGTGCCCTCCACTTGTCGAGCTGCACACAGCGATCGCTGAAAGATCGCAGGTCAACTACTAGTAAAAGTAGGGAAGCGTAAATGCGTCACACGTACCGAAAACGAACCAGTGAGATAGCCAAGGCCAGTTTGAAGAACAGCTAAAAGTGTTTAAAGCTGAGAGGGCCCAGGAAATGAAGATATTACATACAACGATCCCGTTAAGCTTCAAGATATTGCCCACGATCATAGCGAGTTGGGATCCTACACCTAATTTTCGCATTCAGCTGAGTAGATTCCGGGAGTGGTAAGGTTAAATATCTACCTGGATAGACATAGAAGAACACGCCGAACTAGTTTTACAGTTTTAGTACGAGTGAACACTTGGAGCAAAAATCACCATGTATGATACGAATTCCGCGACGCATTCTACCAACCAATGGGCCGATGAATGTCTGTGTTTCTCCCAGATTGTAAAAATTCGAGGCCGGGTTTGTACGTCGCTCAAATGGATGATGGGGTGGTAGACATTTCTGCGCAGGTTTAGAATGTCAAGATGCCAAGATCGATATGAACTTATATTTCAAAGATTGAGAAATGCATTCCTAATGTGGTGTAGAAAGAGAGTTCCCGCTTTTGCGTTAGTTGTGACGCAGGTGCACCCGTTTTCTTTTTCAATGCAGTATCCCCTCTCGTATATTTGAGCTCTATATGCGCGCAACGCGGAAGCTATTGCAAAGTGGCGCAGCTTACGTACTGTTGCGACTCTCATTATTGCCATTTACAAGCCGTGCATACCTCAAACAAAGAGCGAATGGTGGCTCCAATTCCAATGTCCTGGACGCTAGCGCGAGATGAGATCGATAAGAAGCTGGAAGGCAACTCGGATGTAATTCAATGCACTCTCTTAATTCCCTCTTTCCCTTTGATGGTCTTCAGGTCAGCTGAGCAGCCGACGGTAACACCTGGTTGAGTGCACGGCAGGTTGGACGAAAGCGAAAGAACTTTCCCATGTTCGCGTTTGTTTCCGTCATGGGACTAACATACAGTCAACATACAGTTCTTATCTGACATCACGTCCAGGTCCAGGAACGGCTATTTAACGAGCAAAACGCTTTTGCAGTCGGTCTTTTGTTCTCCTGCCATGTCTGGTTCACCATCTCACCGCTGGAAAAAGAGAAGGCCGCAGATCATGTCGAAAAATACGAAGCTGAATACGACAATCAACTCCTCCGCCACCTGTCCTTTCCGAAGAAGAAGAACGCAAGCTATGGCGCAAGATTGACCTCAGACTCATGCTATACTCTGTTTAATGTACCTCATGTCTTTCATGGATCGTGGTAAGTATATCACTGTAGTCAAAGTACCCTCATGGAAGCTCATTACCTACCTCAGGCAAACATTGGTACTCCTTCTGAACCTCTTCAAAACCAGGAAAGTTTCACCCATAGTTATGTACTAGGAAACGCCAAGCTTTCAAGGTCTGACTACACAATTGGACCTGACCGGTAATCAATACAACATTGCGCTGGTGCGTTTATACCGGGCTTTGGTATAGTAGAAGCATGCTGATGTGTTTGAGTTTCGCAGACTATGTTCTTCATTGTAAGATGCCATCTCCCCACCCCACCTCACTAATTGAATATCTTGTATTACCAGCCGTATTGCATTTTTGAATGTCCCGCCAAGTGAGTCGAGGCATAGTCGTCTTCCTCATTCTCCAATGACGAGTGCTTCTTATTAGTTTGTTATTGAAGAGATTCCGTCCTTCTATGTAAGTTTATCCCCGTCGTGATACGAGATACGACAATAGTAACGTTTACTTGGGTATCGGTTCTTTCACGAATCACAGCTGGCTTCCTAGTATCACCGTTAGTCTTTCTGCCTCTGTGTTGAAATCTATGATCTCGAAAGTTTGAAAATGGGACTCGTAGGTTGTCTGGGGCATTATCATGTAAGCGTTTAGTATGGACTGAAGCAACAAGTGCTTTTACTCATCGTACACTGACTTTGACAATTGTAGGACACTCATGGGGCTCGTCAAAACGTACGCAAGAAATAACTCTACTAAGACAAACGTCTGACTCGGATAATAAACTGCAGATATCCTCAACTGGTGGGTGTACGTGTCTGTCTAGGTGTTGCGGAAGCGGGCCTATTCCCTGGGGTTACGTTTTTGTAAGTGTAAACTCAAATGTTCGGTTTGAAGTTAACCTCGATGTTGCAAACACTAGCCTTACATTGTGGTATCCTCAAAATGCTCTGCAGAGTCGAGTCGGCCTCTTCTTTGGGGCAGCTACTATAGCAGGAGCGTTCTCTGGTCTTCTAGCTTTTGGGATTTCGTTCATGAATGGGATCAAAGGACTGGAAGGATGGTCTTGGATATTTGTGAATAGTGATCCACTCCGTGCTTATACTCGGCTCATCTAAAATTTACAGATCATTGAAGGAATTACCACTGTATGTGTTGGTCTGATGGCCTACCTGAGTAAATCTAAGTTTGAAATATTTTTTGGAGATACATATTGATTCCACGTTTAGTTCTAGCCGATTTTCCAGCAACAGCCAGTTTTCTGACGCCAGAAGAGCGTGCATTTGTGGTCTGGAAGAAAAGTAAATATTACTTCAATAATTTCTTTGCGAGCTCCTAAAATCCCCTTAGAGTTTGATAATTCATCTGTCGGAGAGGCTGAAGAATTCAAGCTGTCGTATGTTTTTGAGCGCATTCACGGATTGGCAAGTAAGTGTGGGTCGCAAATTCGTTGCTTGCTTAATTAATCGATTAACTCAGGTCTGGATGCATTTGTTGGTTTATATGTCCATAGTTTGTCCTCGTGAGTGGAACAGCAAAAACTTGCCTCTTGTGCCTAATTCACACCATTCCAAGTATACGGTATCACCTGTTTCTTCCGTGAGTTTTGGAGTCTCGACTCTTCGAGATGAATCCCAATACTTATTGTCGGTCTAACGCGTACTAGGACCATCATCGATGAGTACGTACCGTACCTCTATCTGCCGCCATCATTTCCTATACTCAACACAGTCTGCTCAGCTTTGGCCAATTTTCAACTGCTGATAGTCAATTGTTAACTGTTCCACCATACATTTTTGCAAGTAAGATCTATCGAATTCTGTGCTAGTGAGGATTCAACAACGTTTTATTAGCCGCTGTGCTAGGCATTTTTGCATACTATTCCGACAAACTTCTCGTTCGCTCTCCTTTCGTCTTCGCGTCCTGATACTGTGTTTGGTCGGATTCGCAATCAACATCTCAAATGCATCATCCGGGGCAAAGTATTTCGGAACGTTCTTGGTCGTTGCAGGGGCATATGCCGGCTTTCCAGGTAACTAATCTTCTTTATTGACCGCCTAAGTATTGTGATCATCATTATTTCCCATCCAGGAGTAGTAGTATGGTATGTTGCTGGCTGAGGCCGAAATATAGATCTGCTGACACTCTTTAAGGCTTTCCAACAATCTATCCGGGTCTTACAAGCGAGGAGTCGGAATGGCTTTTCACATTGGTATAGGTTAGCAGGAGTCTATCGTTGGCTTGGAACCGAGCGCTAATATCCACTTGAATCAGGCAACTTTGCTGGCGCTATTGCAAGTAACATCTTCAGAACACAAGATAAACCACGATTTATTTTGGGTCGTAAGCATTTCGGGTCTATATTCTAAATCGTCTTTTCAAACACTTCTTATAGACGGCATCGAGTTAATGTTTGTTGGAATTGGCCTCATTACCCTTCCCATAATAGTGTTGATGTACAAAAGGATAAACAGGAAGAGAGCTGAATTTATGGATCGAGTAGCTGAAGGCTTGGAAAAGATGCCTTCTCCCGAAGAGCTTCGAGTTCTAGGAGACAAGGCACCTGATTTTCAGTATATTCTCTGATGTACTTGCATCAGTAAATCGGGGGAAAGCTGCTATCGGATCACACGTAAGGGCCATACGCATAATGGGCGACCTTCCGTGGGGATTTAGGATCCTAGATTATTTCTAAATGTTGTGACAGGTATGATTTGATTAATCTAGAAAAGTTTAGAAAAATCATTTCAGACCGTGGACCAAAAAATTCTAAGGCTAAATTTGCAGTCATTCGTTGCATCTACATTCTCTACGAGGCGGAGCAACCCACAAAGAAGAGAAAACATGTACAAAGTGAACACGCATCGATTTGACGCGTTCTCTGGTATGCTAATTGCGTTAATTGGTAATTGAGCTCTAGCATTATATGGTATCTAACTGTACCATTTAGCTTCCCAGTCACTCCAGGCTTGGTCCTTGTGCACATAACAAACTTAGTATGAGCACTAATAAGCACTCGGTTGTACTGGAGCGCACATATAAGTCGGTCCAACTCTTGCATAAATTGATTAAATGTCGAGCGAATCTAGCGATCATCAAAACTTTTCCAAAAAGAGGTTTAGAAACGTGATGGAGCTTTAGAAGAGGGGGGGTAGGGCCTCTTCTAAAATAAGGTTTAGAAACGCAACTTTTGCCATCAATCACCTTTGACCCTTATGCGGGCTGTCGGACTGTCACGCTTTTAGGTATTTAGAAAATAATCTAGGTTTTTTCGCCCACGGAAGGTCACCCAATAGTTTTGTATCATTTATCACAGAATATCATACATTCCAATGGCCAAGAAACTATAAGGACGATATTGCAACGTATTTTATGATCTCAATCTCAAATTGCACCAGTATTATAATCTCAGTTTCTTATTTCATCAGTACGATATATGATGGTCCTTAACTATCCAGATTTTATTGTTGATATCATGCATTGTAGTTGGTTAGCATTATGTCCTGCAAGCTGCAACTTGGTGCAAAATGTGTTCATTTCCTATACATATCCCCCCCTCTTCATTTACCGCAGATATCTCCAACTGCTGTCGCAGTGTCGCAGCCTCAATGTTGTGTAAATCAACGGCGACATGTATGGACCAAAGCCAGTGGCTCGAAACTCCTAGGCGTCATGGTAAGTGCCGCCTCAGTCCCGTCTGAAAGCTCGTACTTCATCCGGTGTACTTACTGTCTTCAAACAAGTCAAGTCCGTTTCCGCCACCAGGGTAGTAGGGCCTAGTACTTTAAGACTATCTTGCTTGGCATCAGTGCCCAGTATATTGTTGGCAGTTGCTCCAACTGCCTCATGATACGATGACCGGGCTCGTATTTAATACGCAACCCTGATCCAGGCAAGTCGCTCGTTCTTTCTTTCTTTCCCCCCATCACTACCTCAATTCCTCAACTTAAAGCAAACCTCTTTCGTTCCGCAACTGATTCGGACTCAAGCTCGGACTAGCTTTTAAGTGCAAAAGATCCCAAGACAGGAAAAATTCCGAAGGCTTGTTCAAACAACTGAGTCCAGCGAACCAACAACCAAGGTGCAAGACACAAAATACGCTCAAGTCTACGCGCTCAAGTCTACGAGGCTACTACCGCTCCCCTTCCGGCTTCCTTTCTGTCTACTTACCCTTCCCCTCCCAGGTTCTTATCCCGCTTCTCCCTTCTTCCTGTATCACACGTCTTACCTCTTGTCGTTGTTCTGATTCATGTAACTTCCATGTCACTCAAGAGTCGCTGTTCACTATATCACTAATAGGATTACTAGTAGTAGTAGTAGTAGTATTTCAAAATACAGCATTTTATGCACAACACGTTCTGATATCATGAGTATTTCGAGCTAGCAACAGAAATTTTATTACGGCGTAATTCCTGGCTCCATGCTGCTCTATGCCTTGAAGATCTGGTATTACAATCTAAGGCATATGAATACGATATCAAACCATATTTTTTATTCGAGGATAATACAAGATAATACACCGGAATAATCTTGACAAATGGTAATATGTGACCATCACAGACTATCTCCCTCGTAATGAAATTACTGTGTGATCTATTACAATCTGACCTGCAATATTACACCGATATTATATCTATTTTAGCTGATCACATTAGATTTCGCAAACTTGTCATGGATTATCGACATCCCCCGATTTAGTGATGGCCTGTGCAGATCATATTCTAACTACGATTCATCATAAATGCTTGAGCTAGTTTAGAACTCGCTCCATTGAAAATTGACCTTCGAAAGCTGCCGGTCTTCATTGGTGATCTAGGAGACCCTGAGAGCATCAGCGAGCCTGTTTAAGCGTTCCCATGCTGTTGTGTTAACATGGTCATAATAGGCAGGTCGCTTCGAAATTCATCTGACAACTCCCGTGGTGACATTCTGGGGAAATCGATACTAACAGCAATGTCGTTATGCTTGAAGGCATAAACAGAGTGAGTACACTAGCACTACAGCTAGTCGGGAGCGCAGCGACGCAGCCTAGTGCAAAGATTGGATGATGTTTACTATTTAGGGCTACGTGTACGAGAAGAATTTGGAGGCGATATAGGATTCAAAGAAATAGGTCAGCCTAATCAACAGAAATATCGCACGTAGCCCCAGATGAGATGGTAGAATATATTGTAAAGATCTTGGTAGCGGATCGAAGGGAAAAATGCCAAAGAACTAAAGAGTAATTGAGTCTTGAGTTGAGTTCTTAAGTAGAAAAAGACCACGCTTCAAGGTTGCAAAAAAAACGGTCGCATTCAAGTTCAGGTGAGTCCTACTGCTTGATTTTCCAACATCTTTGACTTTAGATGGCCGTTATAAACTTAGAACTAGCGTTAAGCTTTACCAACGAGCGCTTCTTTGCTATTTCTGGAACATCGATCACGCTAGAGTGTGTCATGTGATGTACCTACAAACAGCGGATTCGGTCAATAAGGGTTGACTGAGCGGATGATGGAAGAGACGTCGTTGACCAACCAGGACACACCAACTGCCATTGTTTATTTCAATCTAGCTGGCTTTTGAGTACAAACAATGCCTGTGAATTTTGTGTCTATTTGGCCTTGTTTGGCTGATGTATTAAATTGAGAAATCAAGAAGGTCACAAATAGTTAGAGCTGTACAGACTCGAAAATATGCCTAAGGGTATATTTTTTTGGTGAGATAAGCTCGCAAGGTAGTTCTACTTGAAGTGTTGGAAGCATATATTTCTTTTGCAATGTTTGGAAAATCTGGTGAAGTGTAATCAAAGCCTTGAGATTTTTACTGTTCATAATTAGCATTTCTACCTCCAACACTTCAAGTAGAATCTCCGTATGTAGATAAATCATTTTATTTGAAGAAAATCAAAGTTGAAGCCGGAGGGGGAGCACCGAAACATATCATCACTGGGATCAAGGGACCAACACGTCGTTGTTTACTCTACACTCGCCTCTAGAGCGCGTCAAATGACCCGGAATCAGTCCAGCATTCGATGGGGCACCAAGGCAGTTAGAAAGTCGCATGCTAATTCACAAATTATCAGTACAAGGTCATGTAAGTGGAACGAACTGTAAGTAATATCGAGTCCCATCATTAAGCTAGCTTTGACCGAATACCAAACAATACCAAACAGACACAACATTCACAGGCATTGCCGGTACTCATGGCTTTGGACTTCGTGCAACGGGTAGTAGGTACGGTTACGAGTCCTGAATGTAATGAAGGCTCGTCCTTATGGCCGGTTTCGCGTGGGAATTTTGTCCCGATTGGGGTTGATCTTGCCCAAATTTGGGAGAGTTGTTTCACCATATTTAGAAATGTCAAAGCGCCTGTCATGTGACTCCGTGTATTTATCGGCGTTCCCATTTTCGCTTACGCCGCTTACCGTCACACTGCTTCCTTTGTGTGCTGCTGCAAATTTCAAAAGTACACTTGAACCCTACCCTAAGCTTTTTGATACTTAATTGCCAAGTGCAAATCTCTTGCCATGCGGGGTCGACTGCAGTTATCAGTGCCTGCCAGAGGTTAAACAAGCAATTTCCGCTTAAAGTCCTGATTTTCTGACAATCCTTGCACTGAGTCAGTGTTTGTTATTGACTTTTCAGAATCTCAGGCTGATTCCGCAGCATGGACCTTTTACTGGATGCGCTGGGATTATTGTTACCTTTTCCATACTTATGAAATCTCAAACTAGTGTCTTGCAGGACTCGTACCTGCCACACGCTTAGCATGGTGGCCCACACTCGCAAGTGAATATGAGGGTGACCCGTCTATCAGCTTCTTGTGGGTATGTTTCAGCTCTGGCCCCAGGATAGAGGTTTCTTTGCTGTAATTGAGCTGTGATATACAACTAATAGTGGTGTTAGAGCTAGCAGGAGCTAGCGTCCAATGAAGATCATTAAGGTGCTTGTGTTGTTTCGTCGGATGAACCAGCATCCAAATCTTGGGCAACTTAATCCCTTGTAGGGCCGGGCCGCCCTCTGCGGCTGCATATGGTTTATTTGAGAACTGAAAGTCCTCAATGGTTTCTTCTCAAAGAAGAAGAAAGGTGCCTGAAAGGATTACATGATTACATCATGTAGTGCAAATCTGCTAGAGAGATGCGGAAAATATGCACTACTTCGTCTTTCACCGAAAGGAACTAGTGAGCACATTGCGTGTTGCTCAGTTCTTACTTCACCAGACGTGTTCATCACTTGCTACAACCACCAACACATTGCTGTCTATGACTACCTTTCTGACACCGTTGGGTGCACTCCGATTCCTATGAGTTGCTTACAATTTTCTTCTACCTTTCGCTTGAATACAAGTTCTAACGGTGGGCAGTCCGATGTGAGCTTCGAGATAAGGCGGGTTTGGCTAGTGCTCTGTATGCATGTGAAAGTAATGAAGAGACCGTTGTAATCACGAGAGTAGAGAAGATGGTGGAACTGAGATCAAACAGTTGAGAGGTACTAAGCGCGAGTTTCAGAGCGGGCGCAAGTTGGAGAAGAAGATATATCGTGTTGCTAACACACAGCTATAGCAAATATCATTATGATTCAGTAGTGATTGTTCTTCGCATCTATCATATAAAATAGCGCCTGTGAGTGATGATCTAGGCGTTAGACATTACTTATAGCCAAGTCAACGTATATAGAGAGGTAGGTAGGTAAATGATACGTGGCCCGCATCTCTTCAAACGAAGGCCTTTCCCCCAGGAAAATCACCTGTAACAGCCTACCAAATCAGCGTCGGAGGGCAACAAGTTTGCTATCGCGATCAAGATCATCTTGCACGGACCGACTTTGAATAATTTATGGAACAGCTTGCCGGGTAAGCAAGTTATGGACGCCTGTCAAGATTGGTATGGGAAAGTGACAGCTTAGCTAGAGACTCGAAGGCTCCGATTTTCGATGCAAAAGGTTCTGTCTTGACCACGGTTCGACTCTCCTAAGAAAAGGTATACAGTCAATCAGCGAAAGTGGTCTCGGAAGGAAAACAGATGAGATAAGATACGTACCGATACGGAAGGCCAACCAACAACGATAAGGTAAACGCCATCTCCATTAACGCTCTCCCCAAAAGCAGCTGGGTGACCATGGCTGTTAAAAATGTTACTGAGGGAATACGCAGCCTCCTTGATTTCGGTGCCTGAGATCCCCGCATTGGGTTTAACGATCACTACTTCAGTGATACTGGCATTTAACCCGGGTGCTGGGGATCCATGAACGCCGATAAACTAAGTAGGTAAAGAAGAAGTTGACTTGTATGACTGATTTGGCGTACACCATATTTACCTGGTACCGTGTTAGGTCTCCTGCAGCAGCTTCCTTAAGAGTGGCCATGCCCGAGGTGAAGAGGTCGCTGGTGGTGAACTTCCGGTAGTGTTCGGAAGAATCCCAGACTGTTATGACTGGGTCAATATTCTCGTACACTGTGTATGTAGATTCAGTATACCTGTTATCAAATATCCCATCTTGGCGCCTTCTTCTGGAACTTGAAGACCCCAGAAAGAGCTGGAAACGCAAAGTAAGCGCGACGTTGAAGGAAGGAGAGATTCTCGTCATATTAGCCCACCTGATAAGTCCATTTGCATCAGCGATCCTTTCGAGACTCGTAGAAAAATAAGCACGATTTTCCATGAATGCCTCGCTAGCGGGGAAAGTAGTAAACTGTATGACTTTAGTTCCTGTAGACATTGTGCGAGTGGAACACTAGGATGATAGTTGTAGACAAGAGTTAAGCGGGATATACGCAATTCATAAAGCAAAGTGATTGTCCGATCGTAGGTCGGATTATTAAATTCTGCTCAGGTTATGCGCGACAAAGGAAGGATGCTGGAAGAATGAGTGCTAGTATTACCGGACACTCACTCTGGTCAATTAAAGAGTTTAGGCCTTATAAAGGACCATAGTCTCGGTAGAATTGTTCAATCTGACAAAGAGCGTGGGTTGTGGCATTAAATTTTTGAGTACAGTGATGTTGGACCACGGTGAAAGTTGCGGGCGTCTATTTTACATACCATCTCTCGATTTATCCGCGGACCCTAGAAATTTATCTCGTCGGAACTCTCGGGATTTTGGTGTTTTCTCCTGCAGGCTCAATATTGGACAGAATTGTCTTCAACGCTACAAAACCAAGAATATGCTGCATGGGATCCGACGTGGCTGGCCTAGCAGCTAGCTAGTAGAGTCACAAGACCTCACAAATCGAACTGTCCTCGTCGAAGTCCCAGATCTTGACCGTACAGTGGAACAGCAGTTTCGTTTTACTATAACCCAATACCTCGATAGGGCGTATCTTTCCCCACCTGAATGGTACCCGTTTTTTTTGTCGTTGCGTTCGAAGACTGGCTTCCGACTCAAATCTCGAATACATGCCATTCTTCCATGTTCCAATTCTCCACCCATTTTACTTGTGTTAAGTCTAGTGTCTTTGGCGAACTCGGAAGGAATCCTGGTAATAGATCTGGGGCCCCTCCCATGAAAGCCTCCCCAAGGTTCAGGAAAGGCTTTGCTTGGTCGTTTAGATAAAGTCTGACATCTTCAGTTTTATAATGAGAGCTTGCTTTGCAACTTCACTGTTGCTGGTTTGTTGCGCTTTTTCCAACAATGTATTCTGGGAAGATAACCACGAGTGGAAGTATAACGCAGTGGTAGCATTGGCCTGGGTTCATGGACTGCCACGAATTTACAGCGACGCGAAGGAATTATAAATTCCAAGAAAATGAATCAAAGTATAATAAAGCCATTGTACAATGAATGAATACATACATAGATAACAAATGGAAATACTCTATCGCACAGTCAAAAGCGCAACGTCACGCACAAGATAATAGTACAACAGGATGGTTCAAGTACAAAAAACATGAGGTCGCCTCTTTCAGTCACTACGTCTCCTACCGCTGGCACGCGTCATCAAAAGCTCTCTCAGCCTTTTGGTATCACCATGCTGATCGTCCGAAACTTCAGAACAGATCGAGGTAAGATGCTCTGTGCGGTCAGCACTCCACACGGAATAGTCACTGTCAAAGGTTCGGTCTCGCGCTTCTAGAGAGTTTGGCGAGTTTGTTCTAGATTTTGAAAACACTCGCGAAGACGACCGACTGTCGACAGCAAATACATCAACAGTAACTTCCCCGCTGGTGTCGTTGAGACCATCGACCGAGGCTCCGTCATGAGCATCATAATAAACACTCGAGTCCAACGTCGACGTTGACTCCATCGCATTACGCCTTCTCCAGTCCCTGCCTCTGATTTGCCCTAGATTACTTAAATCTGGCGAACTGATGGAATTGCCATACTCCAGTACGCTCTCGATGCCTTCCATTCCAGAACGAAAGCTTTGAATGGTCTCCCGAGTTCGGTTTACCGACAGGCTCTCTGCGCTAACACTTTGCAGGCGCATTCTAGGACCTCTCGGCACTCGCACCGCCCGCATAGCTCTGATTGAACTAGCTGTTACACTTGACCGCATAGAATCCCTCGTGCGAATTCCCTTGACGGATTCAGATACATCGTCGGAAGAACCAGTTTTGGATCGGAGGATGTGAAGTCGATCTCCCCATGAGCTTGGATTACGATCTAGTTCTGCAATATATTCTGCCTCGTTCCGACCTTCCTCTTTTGAGGTCCACCAGGCACCAGAGGATTGCATTGATGGAGAACTCGCAGCGAATGCATTCGTCTGAGTTGTTTGGCACAGAGACATGCCCATGGTTGGGCTACATGGCGCGGAGTATGCAGTAGGCCGAGATATGTCGAAACAGTTTGACGGCGGAGGGAAGAAACGCTCACGAGGAGGTGCATCCGTAGTTTGGTCGGTCGAATGAATGAATGAAGTTGTACGAAAGAAAGTGGGATTGTTAGAGGGAGAGGGAGTTAAAGCAATTTTGAGGACATCGCCGAAGGAAGTATGGTCATGAGTATTTTGCATTCGATGGGCGTACATGCAGTCGACCTTGAGACCACAGCTAAGCAAAGCATAATCAGAGAAGTATCAACTTCTGGTCTGCGCGGAGGATTACCTTTGCTCGTCATTCATAACTTTGAACACAAATTCGCCTCCAAGTTGCTTTATTGCACCACCCTTCTCCCATAGGGGCATCTTGTGATTGATAGCACGAAGTATGACCGTAGCAATCCCGCCAATTACAGAAGTATGTTTGATGTACGAGTGCGAGCGGACTGAGGGTTCGGATTTAAGAGTTTCAGATTTTGAAGAGTGGGACTGATTAAGGATGTCGGACGAAGGAATAGATAGAGAGGTGGAGCTCGGAGCACAAGAACGAGATTTACTATGTTTCTTTCTAGGGTGATCCATCCCGACCTGCGGTGGTCCAGTATCATGCCTTGGCGAAGGCATATGTCCAATACCCTCACCAGAGGTTGGGCTATCAGTGGCCGGATGTAGAGAAGGAGGAGAGGAGGCTATAAATGAAGAACTGACACATGCCTCTCCAGTATCAATGCATCCCAGTACACTATATGTCTGACAAGTTGGATCGGTGTACATCCTCACTTTCAACTCGGACCCCTTCTCTCCGGCAAGGTCAAAAATTTCCTGGTATTTCGAGATTAACGCAGAGGAACCATTCGACACAATGATGACCTCTGGAAGCTCCTCCTTTCCTACTCCGTTTCCGAGTGGAATATGGCCTCTCTCCGTAGCGAGAAGCCATCCAGCACCCTTTGACAGTCTCTGTAATAAGTCTCTGACCTCCTGCACATAGTCCTGATCCAGAGGACACCAAAAGTGCCGAATGAATAGGACAATAACGGTCATACCATCCGGCTTACCTGTGGTATTGAGGATGTCACCGAACAGTGCAATTTGCCCAGTTTCATCAAGAAGAGGGAGTGATAGAAGAGCTCCAAGCTCAGCGGAGGTAGGAAGACGAGTACAAGGCTCAAGATCGTTCAGGGACGTGGTGTTTACGGATTCGGAGGGCTGTTCAAACCGCTCGAGTACTGAATCTGACATCGCCCGTTCATGTCCTTTAGACGATTGGGTCAAGAAAGGATTCGGCGATGGAGGCTCAAGAACTTGGTGAGGAATTTGCAACATCGGGTTTGAGATTTTCAGTCCTCGCACGCTCTCGGAAGCGTTACTAGATACAGCGATACCCTGAGAAGGTGCTGGATTACTAGTTTGTGCGCGGCGGAACCCAGGAAACCTGATTCCAGTTATACTTGGCCCGCCCGACTTCGAAGCGCCGCTTGTCTTGTTTCGCGGGGACACGGGAGCACGCCTAGGCCAAAGATAGTCACCCTGATCTTTTCTCTGCCTCGTTTTGCTGTTAGTTGTTTTAGGAGATCCTTCAACATGAATGTATGAGCTTCCCATACTTCCAGCGCTCACAGCACTCTCTCTACTACCCTTGCGTCTGCTCGGTTCATGCGTTGCCAAGTTAGCTTCTGTCTCCGTATCCTGGAGGACCAAACTCGAAGTTGATACCTCCGTCTCCCGAGTACATTCAAAACTAGAGCTCGTAGCAGATTCAACATCTTGTTGGACTGCAAGGATCGGTAAAGTGCTCAATGAAAGTGAGCTCCTCTTCCTCGGAATTGATGCTGCCCAAGGCTTCAATCGCGAAATGTCAATGTCTTCTCTGATTTCGTCCTCCACCTGCAAGTCACTGATAATGCCAAACTCGTTCGCATGTGCGTATGTAATTTTATCGAGTCCAGTCGCGCTAGCGGATGCCAAAGGGACTGGTGCAGATGATGCAGAGGTGGAAGATGTTAGCTTACTGGACCTTGAGAATGTAGACATATAAGGAAGCCCGGAAGTCGTCTGCCTTCGTGGTCTATTCACTTGTCTCAGAACAGAAGGAACTCCAGATGCGTGTTGAATGGATACTGGAGGAGTAACAGGTCCAGAAATGCTGATTGTCGAGGTGGACAACTTTCTCGTTCTCCCCCGTCCTCGGGAAGGAGGCGAGGCTTTCGATTTGAGTGAGACAACCTGTGCCTTTTCGTCATTAGATGAAGAAGACCCATCGAATAGCTTTACGCTTCCCAAACTGCTCTTTCGAGAAAGGCCCTTCCCGAAGAACCGGGCTAGCTTGGATATACTACCAGTTGGAGATACTGCCCTGTCCCCTTCCATGTTTTCGGGAGAGTTTATCTGCGTGCGATTTTGTCCGTACGCATAGCGGAAAGATGAAGAGACCCGGGAAGTGGGAGAATATGCATGGCCTTCCGACTGAGCATACGGATGCGTTTGAGACGAAGATAAAAGCGTCCTTGTGACAGCGTAGGCGTCGGAAATGTCGATTTGAGAACCATTAGAGCTACCAGAACCAGAACCTAAAGAAACGGTGGGCAGACTACCCTCAGGGGTCAACAATGCGCTGTTTGCAGAATCGCTCGTGCTTCCGCTGTGGCTATAACTCCCAGTCCCAGTCGAGCTGGCACTGCTCTCGCTGCGGTCTCGTGAGAGTTTAGGAGGAGGAAACGCCTCAGGCGCCGGAGTAAATGTGTTATTTGAATAATCGATAGATGGCGAGGAGAGGACTGAGGAGATAGCTCGCTGTCGACTGTGCGGTGTGTAATGGCCGGCAGTACTGGGTTTGACAGGTGTAGAAGTCTTCGGTGTTCTAGATCTGATACCTGTAGACGGCTTCTTAGGTGTCATAACCGTCCAGTTCTCGTCTTCACTATCACCATGTGGAGGATCAGCGTACAACTCAAAGGAACACATCGAGTCTCTGTTTCGAGATTGTTCAAATCTTCTCTTCTGGTTTTCAGTGGGTAACCCTCTGAAAACGCCTAGAGTCCTGGCAGCTTTGGGCGACATGAACGATGGAGTTGGAGTGGCGTCTATATCCGTCATCGTAACGTCGGTTCTGGGAAAGTGCGACGAAGCGGAGAGAATGGCATTAGATGAGCGACCTCTCAACACGCTTAACGGAGCGAATGGATCGTTTGGATCGGGAGGAGGATAACGCGGGTCTGTTGCAAGAGAAGTAGACATAGTCCGAGAATGGGTGATAAGAGGTTTCGTAGACTATTTGTTTGCGTTAGTTAGTACCTAGGTTGAATGAAAGTCAAATAAGTACTAACCGATAATCTTCGCGTATCTACCTGTCCCGCTGCAGGTGTAGACTCAACATCCGGAGCAGATAAAGACGTAATAGGTGTTATGGGACTGAGTAAAGATGGTGCCGGTTTGCGTCTGATTTTATGGACTGGAGTACATTGTGGAGGTTGAGCGGAGGAGGAGGGAAAAAGCGTCGCCATTTCCATTCCGTGCTTCCTGAATAAATGAGGCTGTTATAAGGAAAGTTTGAGCCGAGGATAACTAGAAGTTAGGCTGTTTTGTGAGTCGCCACGATTAATCTGATTGATGAAATGAGTATCATCGTTAGCAATTGAGGTGAAATACTTGCCGGTAGTCAACGCTTTTATAGACATATGTATGACAGTCTGAAGATTGGAAGAGTTGCGATAAATACCAAGAAAGTTTGAACGCGATGAACTCAAGCACATACGTACCAAGCCAATGCGACCACGAAACGGTAACTGAGCACAAAAAGTCAACGGGCGAGAACGAAATTGGCTAGATTGTAATAGCTTGCCTTATAATATCTCGCCAAAGATTAGTGAACGTCGCGGAGAAAAAAGAAAGTGAAGGAGGGAAAGACGGCGACGTAGTGGTTGGCAACCAAGTTTGCTTTAGAGTCTGGAGAAAAGAAGGTATCACGTACATGCACTAAGCTGCCTTCAAGGCACAATCGCCTCGTGTTGACACTGTTGTTCTAAAAAGGCAGCCAACTTGCCAAATACAAAACAGAAACGTTTCATCTGCCCCCGCTGGTTCAGAGTTCTTCGTCGCCAGCTATAGTAGCTGTTGCTGTAGCTTGATGTATCTCAAGAAAATATCATTCTTCAGAGGCTCAGAGCTTTGAAATCTTCACTGTAACATAAGTACTTATTACCGACGTGGATTCCTACATCCAATGGCAAACACACCTTGAACGCGTTTTCGATAAGTTTTGTTTGATAAACATGTCAGTTGTTCGGCCAGAATTGCATTGACTCGCCTGTTAGCCTTTCAACTGGAGCTGCGCGACATCCACGTGTACTTCCTCACCTTGTCCGCGTTTCTTATGGCCGGATCTGCAGTTGTCTCCAGTCTCCCGCATGTGGCATACTAGCCACCATGGCAAAAAGTGAACAAGTCAGGCCTCAGCTCAGCGCTCAGCCGCTGTCCCGCTATCATTTCACAAAATTGTCTCCCGTGATCAAATCATTATCACTGCCAGTGCCATCAGCCTGGATGATACTTACTCATCTTTACTTCAGGCCAAGGCCCAACTTCCCTCGCTGAGCGCTCTCCTCAACCCCCCCAAGTTATGGAATGGGCTTGACTCGGACTCGATATGTAAAGAAGGTACTGCGGGATTAGAGTACAATGAGCAGGGGTACATTAATATTGGTACATTAATATCCGTATCGCATCTAGAATTAGAAAGTTAAAGACTAGCAGTAGTCATGAAAGGAAGAGATGATATTGAGGGTCTTGCTGATGAAGTGATGGAGGAAATGCCTATTCTAGGGTTCGGAGATCCAGACCAACAGGCAGTCTTGACTTTGCCTAGTACCTCAATCATGAATTGGACACAGCTAGCTATGTATACAAAATGTCCTCTGAGTTTCAGATTGTATCGAAACGTGACTACCATGGCATTTATTCAAGCTTATCCTCAGGCCTCAGCGCTCAGCGTCGAGTGCTTCTACTTGAGCGGTTCACATTGGAGGCTGGAATCGATCAAGTCCACCGATAGCTCAAGCGCAGTGTATCATCTCATCGAAAGCTTCATATACTAGCCATCTACATCATCTCCGAAGATATTACTCACAAGTTGCTTGACGTTACGCGACGCGACGGCTCAGGCACTCACGGATCGTGACAGTTCATGTACATAGCACGAGCCTCTAGCGCTAAAGTCTTTTAAAAGTAAGCGCGCGCCGCTTACTGATCTCACTACACTGTCACAGTCTCTGGCCACTCTCATGTCGATTATTGGTGTTCTACCTCTTGAAATTCTCTGCGAAATCCTTCAACTCTCGAGCTGTGACGTTGATACCCTCTATCGGTGTACATTGGTCTGTAGCTCCTTCAAGGAAGCTGCCCTACCCAACCTCTACCGAACGATCACGCTAAAAACACTCACTAATTCCGAAACTGTGCAATATGTTCTCAATACTTCTCTTCCGAATATGCTGACTAGTTCGCTCTGTAGGGAGGTGTTAATTTTGGCGCCCTTCAGACATTAGACAAATATCCGTATCTCAGATCGTACGTTCGATCTGTGAGGTTCCTATGCAAGTAATCCTTTCATTCTACAGTAGTTCGGTACTGACTCTCACCAGTTATTCTTAGCGATTACGTTCGACGTACTCGACACACGAACTCAGGCTCCAAAGGTCCCGAAAACATATGGGTTCATTCAATTGCCAAGCTTCCCAATGTGGCTTCCTACACGTTGTGCCATATTCCATTCTCTGCATCTCAGAAGAGTCAATTTCTTCCGATACCGCACGAACTGATCGAACTGACAGCTTCTGCTTTGGCAAATTGCGGCTCCTTGCACGAGTTGAATCTTCTCTACCGCACTTCTACATCTGATATCTCTTGTCTGAGTCGTCTGCATAATGTAAACTCCATTCGGTTGGGGCTCCCTTCCCAAGAAGTAATAATTGATGTCGGACGTTGGATTAAACAATGTAGCTCTTTCAGCGTCATGGTGTGCCTTGCTTGTTTTCTTCTTCATAACCAACTTATATTCTGTATACGTAGGATGCGTATGCCCTGGACTCTTTGTCCATAATTCAACCTCACATTGTCAGCCTTTCCGTATTTCATTTAGGTCCTCACCACGCCCTCACAAACAGGGACTTGCTTCGACTTCTCCAATATACCTGTAAGCTCGAGGAACTAGATTTATTCTATGACAATTTCCTTAATACCAGATTGGTATGTTGCATCTCAGCCCTACATTGGCCGTCGTGCCGGGGATGACCAAATCTCTTAGCCGGATACGGACAAGGACGCTTTCACTGGCTTGGAACACCTCCACAAACTTGTGATACGTCACCAGGGTGTGGCTAGTAAATCCCAATACCTAGAACTTTTCAGCTGGCTCGAGGTAGTTGTTTCGGCTTCCCCACTCACCTCTTTTAGTATTCTTTCCGACGACGAGCGGGAGTGTAAATTCGCAATGCCTCTAGTCCATTTGTTATGCATGAAAGCTCAATTAGAGTTTCTCAACATCCCTCAGATAGTTCTCCGGCAGTCTTCTTTGAGGATATTGTTCGAAAATTTGAAGAGATTAAGAGTACTGTCAATCATGCTTGTGGACGTCAATATTCTGGTACATCTCGGTTGCAGCGTATACCTACTGATGATTTACTTCTGAATTCAGAGATTTCACACATCTGTCGCTCAAGGTCAGCTCACAGAATTGAAAGCCCTCTATCTTTGGTCCGATAGAGCCATATGCTCTTACTCTTTGGTTACCTCTCCACTGTGTCGTACCATGTCCTCGTTGCGTGGTGGCGCAGGATACTTGCGACGTTTAAGCCAACAGAAACAGACATGGAAAGTAAGTAACTATCCACGATTTTGAACCTCCCTTAGTAGTTTTCGCAGGCGTTATGGACGGAAGGCCGCGGACAGACCGAGAAGGACTCGATCCTTTAAAAGATGAGTATGGATTGTATACGACGGAGGAGGATAGTAGCTGGTAAAGCTGGAGCTGCGACCTGCTGCGACCTGTAGTATTGTAACTTTAAATTCCCACTCAAAAAAACGCGCTTTTGTTGGATTAGCGCCCAAATTTGCTGGAATTGCACGCGTCTGATGAACATCGCCTCGCCTCATTCTAAAAATAAGAGCACAACACCGTTGCTTCTTAAGTCGTTACCACCATTCACCCCGTCAACCACAAGCCTTACACGTTCCCCGTCAAAGCATTGGCCCATTTTGACGTTAGCCTGCATCGATTATTTTAATCTTACTTCATCGATATGAGTGCAACCAATAGCCATTCGCCTCCCGCCAGGAACTCCCAAATTTAAAGACGTGGTGCGTTGTCTTTCGTTTTCTTTCTACCCTCGCCATGCATTTCCCCCATCTTCCCCGTAAATCTTCTTCCTCAATTATGCACCAGGTCCTCGACGTTATGCGCAGCATGAAGCATGAAAAAGACTCCGAAGCCCACCAAATTTTCCGTCAGAGCGCGGTCATTCAGCCAAAAGGCATTTTGCCACAGACCGTTAACCCGGAGGAAGAGACCGTCCCCGGAATCGAGCATCCCGTAGCACAGGCGTAATTTATTGCTCTGACCGAGCCATTGCTAATGCTTTCCTATACCAACTCGCACGCCTGGCGAATTTGGGCCAAGGCGCTCCAGAGGTGTTCCCCATACCAGGTCGTGGTAAACTTGTTGAATGCAGACTTGAATGAAGTTTTGACTTTTTGTACCAGGCGCGCCCGAAAGGTGACTTGTTCTACGCGGAATTTAATGATGACATCTTGACCTTTTTTCGTCTCTCCCCTCCTATTCTTAGACCGTCCAAGATTGAGATGAGTAGGGCTTACGGCTTTCCTATGTTACTTCATCACTGAACACGGACCTAGTTTCGACGAGTTGGAGTATGCGCCAACCACGGTGTCAAAGGTCTGTGCTGGGCATTCAATTCTTCTCTTATATGTGTTCCTTACTTTCACAACACCAGCCCTCCGTGAAGCAGTCGCAAATCTCTATAATGTACATACCGTCAAAACAAGGAATCGCAATACACGTATGAGAACGTCTGCATTGTCCCTGGAGGAAGAGCAGGATTGAGTAGAGTTGCAGCTGTCATTGGCGATGTGTATACCGTACGTTGTTGTCTCTTCTCATTTTGATCAGTATTCATGCTGACGCTCTTCCAGTCCTATCAAATCCCGGACTACACCGCCTATGATCAAGTACTTAGTGCCTTCAAGGTACGCTCCACTGGCATGATTCTATATACCTGCCACTGATCATCAAACAGAGGCTTGTTCCGGTTCCTACAGCCTTAGATCCTGCCAACAAGTATAGATTAGACATCAAACAGACAAAGAAAGACATCGCAACCCAAGGGCTCGCTGTCATCTTGGCCTCCAATCCCAGAAATCCCACTGGCAGGTTATCAAGGCGAAGAGCTCAAAGAACTTGTATCGCTCGGAAGGGAGGGAACAACTCTTATTTTAGATGAGGTTGTTCTTGACATCCACCATGCTGATACTCCCCTTCATGATATCTGATCGTGCCATCTGTTCCATTGTCTCGTTTACTAACCGGAGCCTTCATCTTTCCTCGTCCGCAAATAGTTCTATTCCTGGTACATCTACCCCGACAACGAAAAAGACATTGGCAAATCTGTCTCTTCCGGGAGTACATTGAGGACGTGAATCAGGATGCAGTTATCATCGTTGACGGGCTGACCAAGGTAGGTTTACGCCTGACGAACATTGTTGTTCTGCTCAATGACGCTAACTATCATCTTGACGTTCACTTTATAAATGATTTCTCTGCATCACCGCCTATTGCCTGACTCTAAAAATCGCATAGAACTGGCGTCTCCCTGGTTGGCGTGTATGCTGGGTCGTTGGACCTAAGAATCTCGTCACTGCGTTAAGTCAGAGTGGGTCCTTCTTGGATGGGGTGCTAACCATCGTAAGCTTCATAGGCTTTGTTGCTTGAACGTTAACTGATTGAATCGACCGCCTTCCTTTTAATTCACCATTATTTATCTCTCTCCCCGCTATCAAAAACACACTACGGCTCCTCCTCCACTCTCACCCAATTGTTTTACAATGTTTCCTTCCCTGCTCATTCACAGCCTCCAAATCGCTGCCATTCTCTCCTCGAACCCGCGCGCGCTCAACAAGAAAAAGTAGCCTTGCAAAACACTTCAAGATGAAGAGGGATCATGTGTTTGTCCATCCTTCTATCTCTCAGTAGGATCTTCCTGATGATATCATGTCTTTATACAGACTCCATCGTCTCAGGAATGAATTGCACTTGGATGTAGATATGTGAGTGGGGTATCTCCATCTCGGAGTAAAGTATATGCTCACAAACTTTTATTGTGATGTCTATCTATCTCTAGCCCTCCTCAGGCCACCTTTTATATCTGGTTGAATTTGGAAAAGTTGCCAGTCCTTGAATAACGGGCTGGTGAGTACTACATCGTTTCGTTCCTTTCAACTGTGAAGCTAATTCCAACTCTAGACATTCTTCGAAGAACTTCTTAAAGAACAAAACCATTGTCATTCCCGGCATCTTCTTCGATATCAACCCCTCGCACAGGAGAACTTGTTTAATTCGCCCTGTCATCATTTCGTTAGGTGGTATCTAGATTGTCGCTTACTGTTTAGCCTGATCTTGTATAGGTTGTCGTTCGGTCCCCACTTGATGATTTGGACAGGGGTATTGACGCGATGGCGCGCGTTTTGAAGAAGGCGAAAAAGGAGGGTATGAGAGCGTTCGGACATAGGTCAGCACTTTCGTTTCATCTTTTTACGGCCTCGGGATATTTTTTGTGCTTGGTAACTGATTTTATTTTGTTTCTTACAGCTACAAGAAAAGCATTGACGAGCCGGCGATGAAGACACTGAGCAAGTTTAGTAAACGGAGAGCTATTCAATAGAGGATCATTTCATGTACAGAAATTTACCAAAAACGGAGGACTAAAGCCTAGAAATATTGAGATTCATGTTTAGGAGGTTCGGCGAAAGTTGGTTCTACGTATTTGATATTCAACTACAGCGGACACATACTTTATACCAATGTAAAATAAAACGACGGGAAAAGGAGGATGCTATGGTTAGCCAAGTACGTGCAAAGGAAAATAGAAATCAAAACACGACGAGTGAGAACGAGACAAATCAAACGTTCGAGCTGAGTCTTTTTCCCCGAACGACGCTACCAGGTAGCCTATCCATGCTATTGTTATCAGCTTTGACCGGGGCGGAAGGAAAAATTTGAAAGAACTGCCGGAGATGCAACCGTCCACACTAGCGATATAACTGTCGGCGCAAATGTCAACGACACATCGACCCATTTCGCAGCGATGGCTGAGCACTTGAGGTGACGACATTGTGAGTGCGATACAGTCTTGACCTTTTAGGGCGAGCGTCGTCTGGGGGAATTGCGACCCAGGGTGTACGTACAAGCAGCCTCCGCCTAAAAGAAAATTTTGTCCTTTTCGCCGGAAAAATGATTGTGCTAGGCTCACAACTTTCCGGGGTTGTGACGTCGATACAGTCAAGCCCATCAGATGAAGACCACAGGAGTGTTTGTTACCACAGGATGCTTGAGCGTCAGCGTACGTGAGATCCCCGACGCGTTCCTTGAACGAACAGACTGAGACCGATGAATATGATCCACGTAAGTGTTCAAAGCGAAGGACCTGCATGTGGAAAACTGCCGCAAACGCCATTGCAAACCGTCAAAGTGCAGACGCATTGGCTATTAACCTTAGTGAAACCAGAACCACAGTTACATCTTCAGTGATGCAAGAACGATTGGAAGGATCACTGAAGGATCACACGCAGGTTGAGATTGGAACTGAAGTAATCACTTAATTAGTAAGAGCGACATACAAAAAAGAAGGTAAAAGACGTACTATTTCGTTGAGCCGAGCTTGTACAAAGGGACCAAGCGGCGATACTTGAGGTAGATGAATGAATCGAGGAAACATCGAATCCCTGAAAAAGCGAGATGAAGAAAGAAGAAAAAAAACACGCTTTTAGACAAAGACAGAGATGAATACCGGCGAGGAGTGAAGCAGTTCATCGCCATCAATGAGCACAGAGTCTAGAGATTGACTCGGACAGTGGACACAGACATCAATGAGGTCGCGTTGGCCCTTGCGGTGATGGGTATCAACAGTAGAGCTGGGAACTGACAGAGAAGGAGCATGGAATTCAGTCTCAATGACAACTTTCTTTTGGCGAAGAAAGAGAGATCTAGAGAGGATATACATGCGCTATTTTTTTAGTGGACATTTGATCGACGCGTCAAGCTTGATAGGCGCTACGGGGTCACCTGATATTATTCAGGCGCTTCAGGCGCTAATAGCTCACGTTGAACAGAAACTCACATGCCGGATACACCAGAAGTTGTCTACAACTCACTCATCGATTTAGGTCTACCCGAGGACTCTGTAACTCTCGAAGAATTTGTGCGCTTATGCCGTGGGCCTCTACAAGATGCACTTTCATTCATCAGCGAGCATCTGAAGGGCAGAGCAGCCGTTATCGAGGCGCGAACTCGGCTACTCTGGTGAATTTTCGTATTTCCACCTGCCTAGTCTATCCTTGCTTACCTCTTTCAGTCTACAGAATCTCTCCACAAGACTCACTCCCAATCAAAGATCAAACCACGCTCAATTGCGACGGTAACAAACGTACGGCAGATGATATTGCAGTCTCCGCACTAGCAAAAGCGAGGAAGGATATGGAAAATCTACTCCAGTCCAACTTGAGAGTAAAGCAAAAATCCACTGAAGAAACGCGTATGCTTCATCGTATCGCTCCGAACGTATACCTGAAATTTGCCTAGATATCCATATCAAACACTCTGAAAAGTAAACTTCAGGCGAAAAATCGCGTTGATCTCCTGCTGGATATTTTAGAAAAGAAGGAACAGGAAAGGATCAGACGATTCGAAGAAATGGGTAAATTGTTGGCTGATTTGAAGAAGTGCGCCGTTTCGTTCCAATAACTGAGGAGCAATGAATATCTTTTTGAACCTAGGAAATCTCCTCAAGTCATTTCGAAAAAAAACTTTCCACCATCACTCAGGCGAAAATCACGGTGTCAATGCTTTTCATCTGGAGACTCTCAGTTCGGGTAGTAAACCACGACAAACTGAGGATACTCTAACAGTGAGCCTTAACCACTTAAATTTGAAGCTCTTTTATCTTCCTCATCCTAGGCACTACACGCATACCATATCCGTATAGCGCGATTGACGACCCAGAAACCAAAGGGAGTCTCTACCGTGCCTTCCAGAGAAGCCCGGCTTCGGTCTCTGGTAGCTCAAAAGCTCGGAATAAGTAATGAGAATGATCCTGAAGTGAGCCGAGTGTTGTATGTGCCTTCAGTTAGTTATTCATGTCAAGCCTTATACATTCCGAACCTTTGAAGCCAGGGATTCATCAAGGTTGCTCGTTCTAAAGCTCAGAAACAAGTTAGCTATTGTTCTCCTGATAGAGAAAACGGAAATGAGCCAGAACCTGTTTCGGTTTTGGAGCTGAACGAATTGGCATCTGATGTTGTGAGCCCGAAAACGCATGATAATCTTTCCGCAACTTTATTCCCATACGCAGAAACAAAAAACCATCAACCTTCAAGCTGCCTCCGATCTCTCCCTCGAATTAGCCAGTGTTTCTGGAAAAACCCTCGGATCAGTCAGCCAATTTTTATCAAGTCGTTTTACAGTTTTCTAACTTCGCATTTACTATTTAGATCACTCAATTTAGGAATTTAACAATACCCCACTTACAGGAGTCTCTAGATTTTCGGTCAAAATGCACTACAGAGCTATATCGCACACCTTCGAGCTCATATCGTTGCAGATAATGATCTACTAGTAGATTTCAAACCACTGCCTGGTTCGAAGACTCCGTTTGGTAGACAAGTGAGACGGATCTTAGGCTTAATTGAGGTGGTAGTGAGTGGAGAATACTCATTTGCATGACAATGTGTAACCTGACTCCTGCTCAGACTTCGGAAACGGCTTTAGAAGAGGTCGAGCGGTTGATTCGAGCTGGTAAGTCGTCGCGATTCTGTTTGCTATACTGTTTATCCATTCCCGCACTCTCTCAGGATATAGCAAGAATCAGTATCTTGAGTCGGCCACCACACTCGCACGAATGCGTGTACCTTCTGACAAGGAAACCCAAATATTGGGTGGGTAACATTCAGTCCTCTTTTATGAAAAACTCTCAGGCGATTCTCGCAACATTGATAGATTTATATCAATCTCAAAAACAAGATATTGAATCTTGTTCAGAAAAACTCTTGGCACGGAAACTTGCCAAAGCGGATTTGGGACACGATTTGGTGCAGGATATCGAATTGATCCTGAAAGAAACTCATGACGTTGTCGGGAACGCAAATGATAGGTCTACGAAACGAAACGATGATTTGAAAAGCCGATACTGGTACCCATCGAACTTTGGAGATACTTATTTGAAGCGACATTCGAACAAGAATTAATATTGACCATCTAGTAAATTATTAGTTGAAGTTAGGTTATTGTTGGGTTGAATGTCTATGTCACAGTACTCGGGAGGCGGCGTCTGCCCTCTTATTTCCTCTATCTCTCCGTGCAAATTCACCACTTCCTCTATAACTGTATTACTGGATGTTGGGAGATTACTTCTAGAAACTACAGCGCTTGAAAGACCGCCTGACAAACTGCTATCTGTCATCAGTACGCTGGATAACTGTAGCCTGGAATGATCCCCGAGCCACCCAGTAGGGTATGGCGTAATACCTGTTAATTCACCCCTCCCCATCGAGCGTCGATGGCAGTAAAATAATAATCCCAATAGCCACAAAAAACACAGCCCCCAAGTACACACTCCTACAATGGTACCAGTGTTTCGTGATTTGCTAGTAGAGGAATCACTGACTGGAGTGATTCCAGAGATGGTTTGCTTGGTCAGACTATCAGAGATAGTGAGCAAAATAAAGGTCAGATGAACAAAACGAATTACTTCAAAGCAAGTAAAGAAAAACAAACATTGCTCCTTGGGCAGACTGAAGAGTTGTTAACTGCTAGCCATCGGAAGAAGAAAACAAGTTACCTGGCCCCTCCGCCTATAATTGTGCCGTCTATGGTACTATACGTTGTAGGGAACACCTCGAAACTCTGCGGGTTTGTTGCGCTCTGATGTACCATTGAAACTAGAATGTCTCTGGTGTTGTTGTCAGTGACTGTTTCCAGCCGCGAAGAGCGTCCAATCTAGCATTTCATGAACAATCAAAAGCCGATCAAGAAATATAACTGATTTTTGCTACTTACGAGATTTCACTGTGGTTCTTTCATTGCTATCGAAGGGCAGACCAAAAGGCGAAGCTAAAAGTGTTCATTTCAGACGTGCATGGCAGTGTATAAGAAATTCGAATAGAGTTACCTAATGAAGCAGCTGTAATATACCAAGAAGTTTGCTCAGTGTAAATCTACGGGGAACAAGAATTAGTATCAAGAATATCTGGTATACTTGACTACTTACTCTGCTATTGACAAGATTAAATCCAAACAGTTTGTCTGAATAAAGGCTATACATCATGCCCCAAGAGCTTGATGCCCCATACGTCGAAGTCAGATGGCCAGAAGACACAGCGAGGGTTTGCCATAAAGAAACCAAGGAAGAAGCATTTCGCTTTGGAAGAAAAAATTAGAGTACCACACAAAATCATCCATTTGGGGTGAACGTACAGAGTAAGACATGTAATCATCAGACCTACCAAGAGTACGACTTATTTCAGCCATCGTGCGGACGGCAAGAATGCCAGAAATGGCCAAATTGGTCATGTTAGCGTTGCTCACTCCGTCTGCATTAACACTACGAACACCGGCATTTCACAATAAGATCATTGAAGGGATAGAACAACATTGGTCACTTACTAGCCATTTGGTATCAACAGATTTTCCGTGAGGAGAGTTTCAGTCCATGCTTTCAGAGTAGAATACTGCGAAAAAATTGTATCATTGAATGGAAGTCTATGTCGGGGGATCGACGTACATATCGAGATATTAGCGATACATCCCCGGTGAACACTACATGCGCCCATACCATAACCAGCATCTCACTTGTACCCTCAATCGCAGTTGAAAGGTCAGGACTCGGATCCCCAATAGCTGCTGGAAATGTATCACCTAGATCACTCGTTGCAAATGACTGAGGTAGAGTCCTGAATTCTCGTATTGCAATAGGGGCTCGAGCATGTATCCAATCCAAGACGCATTGAAGTAGATAAATGCTGGTAGTGCGGCATACAGCACTTCCATTGGGTTGGTTCGTCTGAATTATGATGACAAGTATAGGGGAAACTTGGGAAACATCTCACTGAGAATTCCCTGTGTCCTTAACGAAAACGAGGATGTCTGATTTATTTATTTGTCCGTCCGGGCCGACTCCAATAGTGATTTCGAGCCCTGCCATAACCTGTCTGGAAGCTAAGGAAACGAGGTCACTGTAGTTGGAGGAAATTGATGTCGCAGCTGTTGAGAGTTTGTTATCTAAATGGATTGCACGTTGGAGTGCATTTGAGGCGTCGCTCAAGAAATCCGACATCTATAGAGGCTGATTAACTCAGACAGGTCGAAAGATAGGACAGGTGCATACTGCTGATGGAACATCTTGATATTTGGTGAAAAAATAAGGCCGACGAGTCTGATTGCCGGATGGTGTGGAGTAAACGATATCCCCGTCTCGAACCAGTCCAATTGCCCAAACTACAGGCTCATTGGTGGAGAGGATATTGCCTAAATCATTACAAAATGCGAACACAGGCCACGAACTGCATTTGGGTTATATGCAAGTATCCTTGCTAGACTAGAATTTACTCACTTCTTTATAGACCGATAGGTAAGGTCCTGAGTATTAGCCAGACTCCCGTTATTAAGAAATAGGCTGCGAACATCGAGATCGGAGCCTGTCTGGTATGTAACATTTGATCCCTGTATTAAATGGTCAGTATCTGGCAGTGAGCTTTTGTGACGATGCTTACTGAAGCTGTAACATGATAGGCCACTGCATCCTGGGCCATGTCATTCTGTTCGGTCATCGGTTGAGGAGATGAAAGCTGAACTTGATGCCAGATGATAGCGCCATTTGTTGTGTTCCACTGAACTTCATCGATTGTATCAAACCCAACCCACTCTATCAAAACTGTCAATTTTACCGTAGACGGTTTCCGAGAAAATGTTTAAAATACCGGCACTTATATCTTGATATACTTGTAGCGAATGAAGATTACCGTCCGTTGAAGAGGCCTCAAAATAGATATAGGTGAATGGGAAAGACTGGAGAACGAGGTCTGAGGGCTGAGAGGATGAGCGTATTTGGTCCCAAATATTTTTTCGAAAACTCACCTCGATAGGACTGAGGAATGTGACATTGATATCCATTTTCCCAGCCTGTAGACTGAGGATAGAACGAGTGGGTGTGATTTGAAAACTGATCAAAGTCGCCGGCTTCGCGGTAACGTTATTAGCAAGACTTAGGTCAGGCCCCCCGCGGCATCCCCTAGCCATTCGTACAAACGTTGTCTACACGCAACAAGCCGCTCCATCCTAGAATCTATACGAGGAATTGATCGTTATGCAGAGGAAACCGCCAAATGGTCAACATACGTGATCCGTTGTCCAGAAGTTTGGCCACGAATTTGGAACACTAGCTCCAGTGTTATGCGCAAGATAAGCCTGGAGGTAAGGAGAACGGACGGCAAGAGGAATGGCTGGAGCTTGAATTGATTGACATCGCGCCAGCATAGAAAGAGAAGTAAGAGCGAAAACCGTGAGAATCATGAGTGATGAACTTGGTCAAAAAGTCTGCCTAGCTTAAGTATGTGGTATCGGCAGTGCCCCTTGCCTCTTTGCTCCTTCCGATTGATTTCCGAAATGACTAGTAGTGATTGCGGCCAGCTCGGCCAAGTTAGAATCGTACGCTGCTAGGCATGAGGGTGTCGCGGAGTATTAGCCACAGTGAACTTCGGACGGGCTGGAATAGCCGATTTCCGGCTGGAACGGGCGCGGTCGAATTTCATTTCAGTTCTGAAGATTTTCTTCAAATCATTGTTTTTGAGCACTTCAAAATAATAAGCTCAAATTGTTTGAGGCAGCTCGATGTACCAAATGAGTTTCACCTCCTCTCCATAGTACGGAACACGGTTTGAATAATACTAAACAATTCTGCGACACAAACACCGCTAACACAGGTTCTTAGCTTCGGTAATACTTACAGCGAGTTTCGGATTCCCTTATATGCTAACATATAATGACTTCCTTTTTTGTGTACTAGGTCTAGGCCGACAGAACAAAGTCAAGGATCAAGATGTTCATACTTAAGTACCTGAAGTGTATTCGCCTGGGCAAAATTACTGTGGATGAAGTTGATGTCCAGGAGATGCTGTCCATACAGTAGTAGTAGTATTATACTCGGCTCCGCTCTCCCGCGCGGGAACAGCCGGCCCCTCAAGGGAGAGAAGCAGCGGGCTCGACCCACAAAGGGAAGGTAGACCGCAAACCCTCCCAGAGAAGAGGCAGTAGATTCGGAATAGGTACACAGGAGGTAGTATAATGATTTAGTTAGTCGGTTAGTCCTCGGAATCCAAATCATCTGATGAATCCCAATAACCTTCCTCATTCCTATCGGCAATCTTCCAGTGAAAAAACACCCCGTAGGAAACTTAGCGGAGGGACCACATGGTCCCAGTAGAAAATAAATAGCTTCAGATAGTGGAGTGATGAGGCATCTGAGAAGATGTGGTTCTGGGGCAGGGGAAAGAGAGGAGATATGATGGATGATGGATAAGAAAGCAGAGCGAGTTGACACAATGCATATGATTGGGATATGGAAATTGGACCGACGCTGCGGCGTCTCGATGTGGTCATCACAAGCGTGGCACCCTACATGCATGTTGCTCCGAGTCAGTCCACCTGTATGCATTCGAATTGCAACGTCCGTCAAGCCACAGAAAGGTACCAAATATGTAGTAGGCCTACTTGTTGATCGACCAAGAGGTACTTACCAGTGGCAGTGCTTTTGAGCATCAATCGCCGGCATGTTAGGCATGTCACGTTCGGCAACAAATTCTGGTCACACTGGTGACACACTGCCATGCCTTTGTTCAGCAGATTTACGGCCCTACGGGAA
>JADNRY010000668.1:0-32248 GCA_015501585.1 Rhodocollybia butyracea
TCCTGCTCCTCAGAAATAGCAGGCTTGACATAGTCTCCCCAAGGCAGACTCGTTGTACACTAACGATCCATGTGGATGTGCAATGGATGTGTGTATACTAGGCTCGACGAGTATCAGGCCATTTAACCATGAAATATCGACGGTCGCGTAAAAGAACAGAAAGGAATATACTCAAGCCCAACGATCAGGTACAGGTCCCAAGTGCGTGCTGGAGATTATCGATTGAGTGCCAAAAAATCATAAGTATACAAACCTTGCTTATATGTGCTCGTAATAGAACACCCCGAAGCGCCGGTGAACTTTGAGCGCTTAAATAATTTATGCTTTTCCTGCAAGTTCCGAATCTTATTCCGCCTTCGTAAATTAACGCGTTTACCTCCTCAAGGACTAAATGACTCGAGCAAGCTAGTCGTATCCGATTATTTCTCGCTCCCAGTTTCGAAGACTCCGAAATCTGGACCAGGCATTACTATAAGGGATACGCTGGTAGATGGCTCACAATTCCACAATTCGGGGAACCTTTTACCGGCGAAATTTCGTATCCTCTTAATCATCAAGCTTTCCTTCTTGTCTTGATTAGGCTGGAGCTTCTACATGGTTGCTCTAGATTCAATACACACAGAACTCACACACCGAGCCAAGAAATTCCTCACCCCGAGTTCCCTTGCCTTCCTACAAACTATGTGGTCAGAATCCCGCGACCAGTCTATATTCGTCTTATTCTGTTCGCGCCCTCCCGTGTTGGGCTGATTCACATGAATTGAAAAGTACATCGCGCGATACAAAGCTAGCGCAGCCTGAGCATTTGAACGTGGCCTATGTACGCTTTGTATCCATTCAATTTCTTGCCACTGACTCACTAAGATATTAGCTCGCCAAACCTGTACGTCTTTCTGTTTGGATGACAAATATAGTACATAGTCGTTCAGAAGCTACTACTTATCACTATACGTCGCAAAAGATTGGCCAGGCAGAAGTGTTCCGACCACGTTCCGCTCAGGGCATAATAATCCGCGGATTTTATACTCTGATAACTCCTACTTCGGACTGAGATATTCGACTCAAGATGCTATCGAATCGGCTTTTCGTCCTTTTTGCTGTACTCCCTTATATCTTCTGTACCAAAACTACCAAAATCGCCCGGTACTTGAGCCTCGAAGAAACTTAAACCAGAACTATTTCCGACTCGAATCCTCGACGCCACAATCTTGATCTCATCGTTTTTTTCGACTATAACCTCTGACTTATGTGGATCCAACAAAGAATCGCTTGCACCGTCTGCTTCATAGGCTTTGGATGCTGAGGACCCACCGTGAACTGACTCGTGCCTCAATGGGAAAGATGAGGGTTGCTATTTGGTATGTTGTTCGTTCATTTCTTGTAACTCGCACTCGAGTTTCGTTTGCTTTCATTGATAGCGGAGGTGGTATTGGGGGGATGCTCCATGCTTGTGCGCTAGGCAAATACCCAGATATATCTGTCAACGTTTATGAATCTTCAACAAAATTCTCTCCTTTTGGTGCTGGAATTGGAGTGTGGCCACGAGCATGGAATATCCTTTGTTCACTTGGATTGGGTGAGGATATGGCGAAGCTTACCTCAGTCTCGCCTACGAATGACCCAGGTAAGTTGCTGTCCTTCGATGGGTTTTTGGCTTAGAGTACTCACTTTCTTTCGTGATGGGTGACCTGAAGCGCATAGCTTCTCTTTTAGAAAGAGCGATCAATTAAACGGATTCACATTTGGAAACCTTTTTAGTCGAGGTGAGCCAGCTATAGCTTTCATACACTCATTGAGTTTCATTGCATCCAGGCCCGCTTTTGACATTTCATCGAGCCCAATTCCAACAAGTTCTTGCTCAGCATCTAGCACCATCTTGTCGAATCCAATACTCCAAACGCCTCAAGTCGTATACACAGAACCGACACGGAGGACCTATCTATCTTTCATTTGAGGATGGAACGCAAGCTACCTGTGATGTACTAGTGGGTGCAGACGGAATCAAGTCGGTCGTCCGAAAATGTCTGCTAAGAGACCGTGCGGAAACCGCTACCAATAGTGGGGATCGCGACCTTCCATCCTGCACAGACTACGTTTCTTGGATCGGATCGGTTGCCTATCGAGCCCTTATTCCCGTGGCGAGGCTAAAAGAAGATTGCGACAAGGGTCTATTAAGCCTTCCAACCACACCCACCATGGTACGTCTTTTCCGTCTAATGTGCCCATCTAACTCTAATCGTATTCTTTCCGGTAGTACGTCGGTACGAATGTGGTGAGTGTATTACAGGCCACGCCTTTTCAGTCTGTCATACTAAAACTCGTGAATCAGCACGTCGTTGTATATCCTGTAAACAAAGGGCAGACTCTGAACCTAGCTGTGTTCCATCTACGGCCAGAGCTGCAAGGTGTGCCGTATTGCGAAGCCTGGAGTAAAGAGGTTGAAATCGAAGAGCTATTAAATATCACTCGCTTTGAGAGTTGGGAGACCGAAGTTAATCTTTTGCTCAAGGTGGGTTCTATCGTTCGCAAAGCCAATTTAGCTAACGTTCAGTATACTGACTAGCATGTCCACAAACCAACTCGTTGGGCTATCCATAAAGTCCGAAATTTGCCTACGTTCATTTCCGACAAAGGCGTAGCACTTCTAGGTGACGCGGTTCGTGGCTTGATCTCTTAATAGTCTCGGTTTATTGATTCATGTAAACTCAAGGCTCATGCGGCAAGTCCGCATCAAGGTTCAGGTGCAGGTCAGGCAATCGAGGTTTGATGATTTGGTTCCTGTGCGACTGTGTATCACTCGCTCATGCTTATCACTCGACCAATATCATATAGGACGCGTACTTCTTAGCCAAGCTCCTCGGTGATCCTCGAACCACCCTAGAAACCCTTCCACGGGCGCTCAGAGTCTATGATAACATTCGACGCCCATGGACTCAAGAGACAAGCGCAAAGGCGAACGCGAATGCTCTTTATTTTACACTTCATTACGATGGTTTTGACTTTGTGAACGCGGACGCTGCGGCAGCTACGGCTAAACTCCATGAGCTGACTGATCTTATCACTGATAACTGGAAATGGTGCTGGACTACTACTGTGGATTCGTCGCTGAAAGAGGCACTAAGTCAGCTGGGTTAAATTTTGCTCATGTGTGAAGGACGAAGGATGGGATGGATCTTAGGAACATTACGAGGTTTCAATCATAATTGGGGAGAGATACAAACAGATACAATCTTCTATATCATTATTTACAAGAGGCGGATCCTTAAGTGCTATGAGCGCTTAAAACTGTTTAGTACTGTTTCTCATCTCTCTCATGTCTTTGTCTCTTTCTCTCTCCTTCGACGCACTCTCTCGCGTGGATGGCTCGGCACGTTTCGGCTTTGGCCTCTATCCCCAATTCCTAACCAGCCTCTCTGGCCCAATTGAAGTACGTCTCGCCGCCGAACAACCTTCCCAAACCACAATTGAAGTCAACGTCCGCCCATTAACCAATGTACCTGGCACGGAATCCAAAAAATTTGGTGTGATTCTAAAAGAAGTTATGCAGCGACAAGTGATCATGGAGGCGAATCCTAGGACGTTGATTCAGTTTGTCGTTCAGGCGTTAGTACCTTTGAGGTCAAACTCGAAACACACCTTAAATTCAGATGAAATTATGGCAGCGATGATAAACTGCTGTACATTATCGTTGTTGAATGCTGGGTCTGTGCCGATGCGTGGGGTTATCTGTGCTGTATCTGTAGCACGGGTCATTCAGGTGGACAAGGCGTTCAAGTACGTTGTACAACCAGGAGATCCAAATCAAGCTTCTTCTTGTGTTGCTGTGGGATGTTTTGCGTTTTTGTTCTCAGAACCAGAACCAAAACTTTCTTCTGAGCCCTCGTCTGCTTCGTCACCTTGCGTATGGACAAACTGGCGCTTTCTTCGACCAGGACACGCCGATAGTTCATCTGGAGATGAAAGCGAAAGTGATGTCTTGGGGGAGGCACGGACTCTGGCGCTAGCTGCTGCGAGAAAAATCTGGGAACGGATGAAGATGTTGGTTGAGGAGAGGGAGAATCTGAAAACTGCTCCAGCATTGTCTTTGAAGAACGCGTCATCATCGCGGTCAAAAGCCAATGAAGCGAATGATGCTACGGTTGTGGAGAATGAAGATGAAGATGATGATGTAAAAATGGAAATTTGAATCGAAGGACGATGGAATTCTTGGAGGTGAGTTAATGTTGTGTTTGTAATTGTAAGGGTGCAAGGATATTCACGGGTATAGTTCCTCTCTACTTTGCAAAAAAAACAGGTAGTTTCATCACAGGAATGGCCCCTGCGCGTTCGTCCACATCTCGTACCCCGATTTCTCAAGGCGTATATCATGGCCCATGATCAACCGTTTCGCGCGGTCGTTCTATACTTGTTTTTGGGCCTCGGCAACACGACTCATCATGTCAGTTGGAACGAGGTTCCAGGACGTTCAGTATGACGAGAATTTCGCTTTTATTAATGGAGTAATGATCATATTCTGAATCGAGAGGGAAAGCAAGTCAATATAACATCATACACTCTTTCGAAACGCAAAGGTCCATTAGAGCTTCCTCCTGCCGCCACTACTACAGTGCACCTCAAAGTCTGGGCTCGAAATGTCAATTTGCTCCTAGATCCCTCTGTAGTATACCAAGATGACAATCATTCCCTTAGCGTGTTCGAGTGTCAGTCGTCAATGTCGGAAAGAAGCGATTGCCCTCGAGTCCATTCTTCCGGTTAAATACACAACTTGCGTGGAGCTATCCGAATGCACATCTACATCTCTCCCTTGAGCCACTCACATCTATGAATGCCAATTTCGAACACAAAGCTGACAATGACTCAGCATGCGTATTGAGTCAACCTTGAAGATTCGTTTAATTCTTGTCTCTACTCTTTGTTCAACCAGAGTCAGGTAGCCAAAGGGATCGAAGCTTTTTTTTTATTACTCTGGTATTCTCAGAGGATAAGTGAGATGCCTTCATATTGATGGGAAATTAATAGGCAGCAGCTCTAAAAGCATACAGTGGGAGATATTAATTCTCTTTGCTTGAGAAGACATCTTTAAATTTGTCTGATGTATCAAAGATCCGTTTCGAAAACATTGAAAGAAACTGGTACACTACTCTTCAAGTGATATGAAGGCACCTCAAGGGTTATAATAGGTTTCTAAGAAATGCCCTCCACCGTTGCTGATGTATGCTTGATTAGGGAACTAATTGGAATCGCGCCTATCCATTCACTACGCCAGCGTCAAATAATAACGGGCGAAATTTTTTCCGAAATTATTGCTGTAATTATTTACCTTTTTCGATAAGAATTTCGGTCGAAATTGGTTCTCTTTTTCGTGCGAAAAATAAATTGAAAAACAAACAGAATTTCGCTCGTAAATCTTTGATAATTTCGTCTGAAAAATCTATTGTAATTGATTATCTTTTTCGATAAGAATTTCGCCTGTAATCTGTTATCTTTTTCGCTCGTGATTAATTAAAAATTTCGAGCGATATTTTTACAAGGTAACAACTGGACAATGATTGGGCAGGAACTGGACAAGAACTGGGCAGTTCGGTCATGTGATCTGCATCTGCCAGTACTTCATCTGTCTTAAGATTAGTCTCGTGATACCATCCGTTTCCGGTGAAACCCATAAATGGGTAGTACCCCGTCAACGTCTGGGCTTTTCCACGGTCGATTTGGCAGAGCGTTGCTTTCCGTGCGCATCGGACTCTCAGTTACCGTGTGGGAAACTTTGTTTGAGCTATCGCTGCAGTGATATCAGTGCAATAGCTTGTAGTTTCTTGTAGTTTTCAAGTACACAATGAACGATATTAAATAAACTCCAGCCTGAGAACCATATAATGAATGCACTTCATAGCTGCTTCTGTGAGGCATTTAAGTTGAAATAAAGTAAAGCTACTGCAAGTCATACTGCAGTGGTGCAGACTCAACAAAGACTCAAGCACTCAGGCAAGTTGAAGGCAAGTCCAGAGGCTACTGGTCCATCACAGATGCCGCAAGCAAGCATATCTGCAGAGGCTTGCTGCCTTTAAAGTTTAGATGGATCCCACTTGCTTGACTCAAGATACTGTTTAAAAGCATTTAATGGCCTGCTAGTTTAATATGTTTCATTGTAAGTAGATAATAGCTATTTTATGTACTTGAAAACTACAAGAAACTACAAGCTATTGCACTGATATCACTGCAGCGATAGCTCAAACAAAGTTTCCCACACGGTAACTGAGAGTCCGATGCGCATGGAAAGCAACGCTCTGCCAAATCGACCGTGGAAAAGCCCAGACGTTGACGGGGTACTACCCATTTATGGGTTTCACCGGAAACGGATGGTATCACGAGACTATCTTAAGATGACTTTCAGTATCATACAGGATAGGTATTCATGGCAGCGCCAGTAATCACGCGCCATTCATCACAACGAAACTCCGAACATGGGAGAAAAAGTGTATTTTAGAATCAGGCATACTGAGCCACCGCCTAGTACAACTCTTATCAACTTGGACTTAAGATATAGAGCCGCAGACACATCCCGTGCAATATTCTCATTGCCCAGCGAGACAAACTATCAATAGTGTCTGAAAGATCACGCAAATTCATACACAGTCTTACTGTAAGCCCTCTTTTGGTGAACGACCCCGACAGACAGGTATTGAGGCGATGAAACCTGGTTTGATATATGATGCGAAGAATCTTCTTGGACTTGTGTCGGCTCCGCAAAAGAATGTTATAGCTATTCGAGAAGCATACCGACCGACGTTGTTATAGGGTTTTGCCTCGTGTGGTGGCTGGCACTCCAATACATATGTGGTATCCTGTAACTTTAAGTCTAGTACTGCACATCACATGACCGAACTGCCCAGTGCTTGCCCAGTTCCTGGCAAATTGGTCATACCGAGGCCTCGCGTGCACCGCAGGTGCACGCAAAAGGCCCGAGGCCTATGACTCAAGACGGAAGCAAACCCGCCGAGGCCTCGGGCTTCAGGCTGGGCCAATAACTTAGTACCTATGCTAATAAGTAGAGCTAAACCATCCTGTGTTTACATATTTGAATGACTTGATATTGTTGCTCACATTTGTGACATTGTATATTAAGTTTCCTTGCTTTTTTGGCCCATGCCATCAAATACTGTAACTGTATTTCTTCTGGTCCATCCTAATATCACTTCCCTGTTTCTGAATCTCTGATATCTTTTGGCTATTACATGCCCGCTTACACTAATAGGCTTATTTCGAGCTGTATAATATTTTATTGACTAAAGAATTGGTGAAGGCGTAAATTCGGCAAGTTGGGCGCTTATGATACATTTTTGGCGGCCGGCTACGCCGGCATGGACTGAAATGATGAGTACAATAATAAATGAAGTTTTTAAGTCGTACAAAGGCCTGGGAAGCATAGTAAGGTCCACCGTATATGAATACTTCTCTATGATAATGCCTTGCAGCAGTCAAAAAGATGGCTCCCGTGTGAGTTGGATGCGCAACAAGCTTTTACACGTCGGGATTTCCTGTCACGGGGTGGCCTGAGCCAGAATCGGTCTTAATCGGTCAAATCGGTCCTTTCGGTTTTGATCGGTCAAATTGGTCTGACCAATTTAGTCTTGGTTTGGCGGGGCAGCCCAGTTCCTGCCCAATCATTGTCCAGTGATTACCTTGTAAAAATATCGCTCGAAATTTTTAATTAATCACGAGCGAAAAAGATAAGGGCTAGTCCTGCCAATTTTTCAGGGCGAAATTTTCGGGTGTCAAAATATTTCGGAAGGGCGGAGCGCCCGGGATAAAGCACATGATATTACAGTAATTAGTGACGCTGTGTGACCGATCGTTATCTTTTCGTATCTTTTCGTTTCTTGTTGCTTCCACGCGCGATTCCCGCAAATCACACTCGTTTTTTTCACTCGTTTATATCAATATGGCACCACATGCCAAATGGCTTGAGCCAGATAAGGAGAGGCTCATAGATTACGTGTACGATCGACGTGCAGAGCTTGGAGAGGGTGGAAATCTGAACAAACAGATTGCCAATGGACTAGCTGCTCATTTTGTCCAACCTCCGCCTGCTCAAGGTGGTACAAAGACGGCTAGTGCATGTAAGACTCAGTGGCAAAAGGTGTGTTTGACTCTCTTTGAATCAAAGTCAATCACTGAGTGTTCTTAGCTCAAAAGGATCTGTGAAGCTCTTCGGGAGGTCAAGGAGCACAATTATCCTGGAGCTTCTGGTTGGCCTTATGATGACGAGCTTGGCTTTCAGGTTACTCCCGAAAATGCCGATGCTTGGGATTCATTCAAGACAGCTCATCCAATCTTTGCTCCTTTTGCCAATGTTGGTTGGCCTCATTATGAGAAGATGGCCGAAATGTGTCCTCGGGTTGCAAAGGGAACTCACGTTCTCAATGTCGCTGGCTCACAGTTCACCCAGCTGTCATCTGATTATGATCAGTCGACTCAATCACAATCGACGGATCCTTCTTCTCAGTCGACTCAATCGCAATCAATGGATCCACTTGGGCTCATCCCTGATCTCCTTGGGTACAGGAGAATTAACAGCAGGAGGTTTGACCCAGGCACTGTAAAACTGTGGAGTTGACAGGAGAAACAGGATCTTCTTGTAGTGGCTGTTCAAATAATCAGACTTGGAAGGACAGCTTGGGCTTATTGCATATATACTTACTTTGAGACTGTAGTGCCTGTATGCTGGAACCGTTCTCCAATATGATGCACACTGAGTCCTGTACGGCACATATACAAAAATATGGCAAGAGACTCCTCCATTGTAATATACCGGGAATCTTCTGCCCCGAGAAGCCGAAGCTCAAGGCACAAAGCCCAGAACACATGGGACCGGACTCCAAGCTCTGTATGAATACGATCCGGATGGCCATAGATTAATTCCTGCAGCCATCCATATCCTGAGAGCTGGGAAGTGTGATAATCCAATTTGTATATATAAGGAGAGATATAAGAGCCCACACCAAGGTTGATGTAGCATAAAAGAGTGACTGTGACATAAACAGCGAGTTTCTGTCGCTTCTCGAGCTGTTGTGTACTTTCCGATGGCATTGATAACATTCAGAATAACCTTAATCGTCGAGTTGATTGTGCGCGCGCTCTTTACGTGACAAGAAGTGACAATGATATCATTTTATTACGCCATCAAATGCGCATAGCGCCCAACTAAAATATTTTGACACCCGAAAATTTCACCCTGAAAAATTGGCAGGACTAGCCCTAACAGATTACGGGCGAAATTCTTATCGAAAAAGATAATCAATTACAATAGATTTTTTCAGATGAAATTATCAAAGATTTACGGGCGAAATTCTATTTGTCTTTCAATTTATTTTTCGCATGAAAAAGAGAACCAATTTCAACCGAAATTCTTATCGAAAAAGGTAAATAATTACAGCAATAATTTCGGAAAAAATTTCGCCCGTTATTATTTGACGCTGGCCTAGTGATTGTACAAGACGTCTCCTGGCAGTGCTCAGTACCAGAAAGCTTGAATGCACATTTGATAAACTCGGACAATGTTGCAGAGTCGTTGCGGGATTTCAAATTAGTAACAATCTTCACATCTGACACTGGAAGTCATCACTTCCTTCCGATCGTCACTTCCCAGTCACTTCCCCTGTTTCTCCGTTGACAACGGCAAAGTGCAAAATAGAAAAATGGCTGATGTTAATAGTTAAAGTCCAGAGAACGATCATCGAACGCTAAGCATCCCTGCCCTTGCCCTCAGACCATACCTCATGCTCATTACAGTCCCGAAACATAGAGATGCATTCACGCGATTGATTACATCTTCCCACATGCTTGCGGTAGAACGCCTACGATATGCGGAGAGATACAGGCCTACAGTCCCCAGGGAACGGCGCCTGTGCCGTTTCTGCCTCCAGGAGGTCGAAGATCCATGCCATGCTCTCTTATCCTGCACAGGTAACACTACCCTCGTGTCAATCCGTCAAAGCTTTCTAGAAAAAGCATGTAAGCTATCGCCCTCATTATCCCTGAAGATATCTTCCCTCTGAGCAAACGACCTTCTACAAGATTTACTGTTTAGGCATAGGCTACTACCGGGCATGGCCAAATATGTCTACGAAGTTCTTAATGTGTACGCAGGGACTGATATGTGGTTACCAAGAGAGGAGCCGGCTTCAGCTGATAAAACTTTTTGCTTGCATTTCATGCCTATCGATGGAGAGCTTACTCAGGCTATATACATTGTTAGACACTAGCTTGCTACGTATTTACCGTGGACGTTGTGAGTTCTTATGGAACACAGCAACGTATGCGGTGGATACCCACATATTACTGGCGCGATATGTGTAGCGTGGAACCCGGCTGTTTCTGAACGGGACCGCGCCGGTTAACCTACCTACCTACCTACCTTACCTACCAGCTAACTCAACTCTAAATTGTCTGTATCATCCAATGAAACGGAAATTGAAGGTTTATATTTTTTGGAATTTCCTACGACATCGTAGGACACTCATCGGCCTGGAAAAAACTGCAAGAGTCTTTTGTCCGAACCACATTCCCTATGTTAAACCTTTAAGAAACCATGCGTCCCAGTCACCAGTGCCCACTGCCATACGGTTTACCTGAACTAATGACCTAGACGGCCAATGGCTGTACCCCCAAGAGTACCCAAGAGATACCCAAATTGAAGTGCCTTCGAAAATTCGCCAACTTTTACGAAAATGGGGACTATTTCAAGCTGCACTCAATTCAGCTCCAGCCTCCCGGCCTACCCCAGGTCTTTCATCCGAGCATAGATTTAATAAACATCTTGTAAACATCTCAATTTTGGGACCTCTTAGGTCTGAATTGGCATCTACTAGGTGTCAAGCTTACTATCAGAGTTCAATCCTGACATTAGTCAGGTCAGAAATAATAGACAAGATGTTCCTTGGACGAGAGCTGCAGTTTTAGGGCTCAGAGAAGTAGAAGTGGCCCTTGAATAATTTCAGATCTTCCAAAGGATGGTCAGGGTGGTCCCCTTTAAGCTGTTCCTTTTCATAATTTCATCGTGCCTACAGAATTAATTACATAGTGAAGAAGATCATAGCCGGGTTCCTTATCAATATCCCTACGTCTGGTCTCGTTCCTTGACCTGGGAGGTGGCTAATGGAGGGCGAAATTAACGACTATAAAATGATGTTTGACGACCCCCGTACTAAGCACTACTCACTCAAGAATAGTAACGTCTACAATGCTCTTTGTTTTCCGAAAGGTAAGCTCTGGTTACAATCTTCAAGTTTTTCATATCGCTCACCAACGTCATCTTGCTGTAGTCTCTTGGGTTGAGCGGTGATTGACTTCGACCATACCTCGAGCCATCATTGGCGACCATCACGGTTCCCCTCAAGCTAACATGGAAGATTCAACTGTTCTTCTGACTACTTGTCTGACTACGCACAGGACACTCATTCACATGAGTCGCATTATATATGAGCGTGAATTTAGATGATGCATGATAGAACCAGTACTAAAAGTATAATATACAAAGCTTCATTTATTGATGCTGGCAATTTCCGTCCCTCCACTTTGTCCAACCAGAGTCAGGCAGCCAAACGAATCGAAACTTTTCGTCCTTCATGCGAACGAAATAACGTCTCTTTTTACCTGATGACTATTTCCCAGAAGGCCATGCCGGGCATTCTCCAAGGTAAGTGTCATCATATTATTTTGAAAGCAGCAGCTCAGAAAGCGTACAGTGGGAAATATTAATCCCCTTTGCTTGGGAAGAAGTCTTTGTCTGATGTATCAAAGATCCGTTTCGAAGACCATATTGTAAGAAACTGGTGCCTTTCATGGCACTATCCTTCAAGGTGATATGCAGGCACCCGACCATAGGTTTTCCGAGAAATGCCCTCCAGTGTTGTTGATGTATGCTCGGTCAGCTAGTATAGTAACTAACTGGAATCGCGCGCCTATCCATTGTACAAGAAACCAAGAAGTCTCCCATGGCCAGTACCAGAAAGCTTGAATGCACCTTTGATGAACTCGGACAATGTTGCACGTAGTACATATTACCCGGTACCGTACCTACACATCCGACACTGGAAGTGATGACTTCCTTCTAATCGTTCAAGTTGTTTCTCCGTCAGCGACGGTAAAATGGAGAGTAGGTGGGTGCTGAGTTGAACTGGCTCAACTCTAATTAGTCTGTTGGAATTGAAATATTGCATTTTCGGAAGTTCCTGTGACATTACTGAAGCCAGACTGACCCCAAACTGACCCTCTAAGGGGCTTTTGTTCGAACCATAATCCCGCGATCGAGAAAGCTGATGTTGCACAATGTGTGATTCTCAACGGGACTGTTGCCAGTTCTTCCCTCCCCCTCCTGAACTAATACATATTATCAACCTCCTAGTAGGCGTGACTGTCCTTCCAAGAGTGTTCAATAGCCTTCAAAAATTCGCCAACTTTGTCTCTCGTCTAAAAATAAGCATATACATCTCAATTTTGGGACCTCTTCTGTCTGTATTGGCATCTGAGTGTGAATCAGGGGACCTGGCGTCGAAATAATAGACAGAAAAATGATGTTCCTCGGACGAGAGTGGCGGATGAGAGCTGCATTTTTAGTAGGACTTGAAGACTACGAGTAAGTAGAAGTGGCCCTTTATTGGTAGCATGTAATCTTCCAAAGGATAGCCAGGGTGGTCACCTTTAAGCTACTCCTTTTCACAATTTCACTGTGACTGCACAGTTATCCAATTATCAGTGAGAAGCATCATAGCCGGGTTCCTTACCAATTTCCCTACATTTGGTCTTGTTCCTTGACCTGGGAGCTGGCTGGCCAATAGAGGGTGACACCAACGACTATAAAACGGTGTTTGACGACCCCCCTGGAGCTTTACTCGCTCACGAAAGGGGATCACCTACAGGCTACGATGCTCTTTAATTTCCGAAAGGCAAGCTCTGGTTACAAGTTACAACTGGTTTTCTTTCTTATATTGCTCACCAATGCTTGCTTGTAGTCTTTTGGGTTGAGCACCTTTGCCTTCATGCTTACAACCCCTGTAGTTGGTCAGGTGAACGTCGAGTGCTTCGATGGTTTCTCAGGAAATTGCTCCCAGTTCATCACTGCATTTTGCACCTCCATCGGAACAAACTTCGTGAGTATCTATCCATCCATAGTAGAACGAGTCTGACTGACTGGAGCATGTAGATTAACCTGCAAGACTCCACCGCACGCTGTTTCAATGCCGGCGGTAGTCTCAAGTGTATGTTTCTTGTGCCATAGTGACAATGACTCGTACTGAGGATGTATCAGGCGATTTCACAGCTTGGGCGGAAATCGCCAGTGCGGAAGGCGCTCTTCCGAATCCAACCAACTGTGGTACCGTTTTGACCGCGGTTTCAGAGACTTGCCCAATGGTAAGTAGACTGACTGCTTCGCCTCTTTCATGGTCCGAGTACTTGATTGATATTAATTGCTTCAAATATTTACAGGGCGGCCAGGGGATGCAGCCAAATGCGAACTTTGTATACACCGTGGACCCGAATGAAGGGATTTGCTCTTCCAATATTGTCCTAGACAATGAGGATTGAACGTGGTTATTTGGCATCTGGAATATTCAAGAAAATTAGCAAATAATATAAATAAGTTACTAGTACTTACTTCACATACCAGTATGGAAAAGTTCGAAGCGGAAATTTATTTCGTGTTGTCCTTGAAGTTTTGTGGCATTGTACTGGAGGGACGGATATTAGGAAGATGAGAATGTTCAGAGTCGAGAATAACTTGGAGGTGGATGCTATTAATTTTTTTGGTGTAGAATTTCAACTCCACTCAAAGCGTATCTTGAGATTGGGATTACGCAACACGTCAACACCAGATACCCAAACAAGCAAGCAAAGAAGCATACATGATATTTAGAACGTGGCCTTGAACGGTGACTGAATTCGACCATACCTCTGGTGACCATTACGGTTCCCTTAAGCCAATATTGAAGATTCAAATCTCTTGTCAAGTATTTGCCATGCAGATAGAACATCAGGCAGTGTCTGTGGTGAGGTCAAAGGGGGCTTTGGTCGCTCAGTCTGAGATGCACGAGAGCTTGATTACACGACGTGGTCCAGAAACTGAAAACTAGTAGTTACTAGTCTATCGAATAGATGCCGCATATGTAATAGGTACGGTCAGTTCTTAAATCCAGGCGCGATTCAGTAAATGGATTCAGCTACTGGATCGCAACCTGAATCGCAGACGAAAGTGAATCACTTTTTGGAGGCGATTCACCATAATTCACCAGAATCGCCTTGGTGAAGCGCCTCATGGAGGCGTTTCACCTCATAGTGAATCGCGATTCACCCCGAATCGGCCCTGAATCGCATACCTGAATCACTCGGTGAATCGTAGGTACTTGATGGTCGGTCAAAGTTAAATCGCGATTCTGAGGCGATTCTGGTCCTCTGAATCGCTCCTGAATCGCTTGGTGAATCCAACGCGATTCTAAGAACTGACCGTACCTAATGATCAACTACCAACAGGACCAGACTTTTAGTAGGCTCTCTGGCTAGATACCAGACCATTCGAGAAAGTTTGAACCTGGGTATTACGAGAGAATTTAGAAAAGCGTGGTAGGTTCCGAATCCCTTGTAAGTTCCCGTCTAGATTGAATGACTTGCAAAGTTCCACATGCACCCCCGTCAAGAAAGAAAAGGAAAGTTGGAGCAAAAACAAGGCATGAACTCGGCTGTCCTGGTGAGATCGAGAACATGGAATTGGTGACCAAAGTTTGAACCCTGAAAAATAGAGCGCTGGTTTACAGCTTATTAAATCTTAACTTCAAGTGCTGCTTATGATTGCGCAAAACCCGGTTTTCAATCTACTCGGCTTCCCCGGTTTAAGGCTATCCAAGCCATGTATACGCGTAAAAGTCTCGACGGCTCAAATGATGCAAGTGACAGTAAATCCGCTGTGAACCGGAAGGTCCAGCACAATTTCGAGAACTCGGCGAGCAAAAGTACTAGTACTCAGGTACATTTCAGTACAGGAAAACTTTGGTTTTTGGGTCCTTTCGCTTTGACTCGGAGATCTAAGTCTGATTCTGAGATTTCGCCTCATGAGAGCCATTATCTCCGGACTTTGAAACGAATCATTCGAACGACTTGATTCAGAGAATTACATCGATGTCAGTGGGTACTCATGTTCGGCGATCTAGGCCTCTAGTGTCTCTATCTCGGCCTCTATTTCGATTTTTTCACGCGTGAAGAACGGATAAGTGGGTTGCATCAGCAAAAACAAGCACGGTAGATACAGAGTAATAGCTCACATTTTTGAATAAGCTTCGATCATAGTTCGTTCTGTCAATACACCTATTTCAGCAGCGCACCTTCAAAAGAATTTACGAGAAAAAGAATGAAGTACTGAAATCAAAGTTCAAACGTTCAGGTTGAGCGCCGCGTTGACAGGAATGCTCGTATTCGGTCCGAGTAGCTTGACTAGCCGTCCAAGAGGATGACGTTTAGCCTGTATGCGGTCGCATGAAATAGCAGTTTTATGATGTACACAAGTACAATACACTAATTCTTGCTGCAGTAATGCACCAGGACGCTGAACGCGTACCGCGCGAGGCTCAGGAGGCTGCGCCCGATCTTGAGGAACAGTCCATACTCCAATGACCATGTCCACTACAAATCATGCAGTGAGCCGGTGGATAATCCTTCCTAACGGTACAATCTGCCACTGTATGCAGTAGACCACAGCACTGGCAAAAAACCACGTAAGAATATTTGCCTCACCACAGACTCCACCGTATCGCTGAATAAATTTTCTGGAGAATGAACAAGGGAAATAATGCCTGTGTTGGAGAACTGGGTGGAAGAAGTGGAAAGGAAATGGTCACGGAATAACTGGTCAACGAGTAGTACAAAGCGAACGTCGCGTATGGTGACACCTGGGATTATGAGAGTTTCAGGGAAAGGAATAGCGGTTTCGGCTGGGAGGAAGTTGGACCTGTAGTTCGATATGGAGTTGGGTAGAAAAGCATCCTCGGTGATGGTTTTTATCCGGACATGATATAGGTGTTCCAAGTCTTCTTCGCTTCCTCGGGAGGAAATTTTTTTCATTTCAAGCAAAATATCATTTTGCTCTTCGTCCGCTGTACTTTGAACCTGTTCCATGAACTGCTCTGCACCGGATTCATCGCTAAACCTATAGTTCCCCCAGATCGTTAGCCCAACACCCATCCCAGGTATGAATTTTTTTCAATGGACGACAATCCCAAGGAAGTAGGTCTCGTACAGAGAGCAGGTATGTTTTCATTTCCTCAGGGCTGAGCCATGGGGTAGGGCGAACTTGTAGACGAGGAGGAACAGCCGGTAAAGCAGCTATGTGGCTGGCAGATTGTGGAACGAGATTTGTTGCAATACGAGGGTCAACGGACTGTACTTTCGTGATGTTGCGTTGTAGCCTCAGCGTCCTTTGCAATGTTCGCAACGGATTTGCGAAGCTGTAGATCATCGCTAAAATGTGAAGAATGAATGCGATCACGTGGTATTTTTAGCCACGAAGCCGGGAGAACTCATTGAAATTCGCAAAAATGACTCAAATTTAGATTTGAAACGTTTTGGGATGCGTTGCTGAAGAGCTCTAGTATTCCCGTTATGCGCTTTCCTTCTCATGGCATACTTAGGCTCTCAATTCCATAAACTTCATCATGTCTCAGGCTCAGGCTTGAGCCGCATGACTCGCTTTCTTTGGCAACCACCCCTGAGCATCCCTCGAGTGTTATACTCAACGAATTCCAGCCCTCCTTGGCACGATGCTTGAAGTTAAACGGTGTCGTATTTTCTTCACGTATGGCTAGACAAACGTCGTCTATGCACAACCATCTACTTCATAAGACTTCAGTTTTAAAGGATCAGTGGGGGGCCGTACAGCATCGGGATACGTGTTCATCGCAATGCATATTCGTAGGCGTATAAGTACTATTGTCACATATTACAAGTTCGTCCAAAAGTCCATCGACAAGGTTGTTATTGAGGGAAATTACAGCGCTTTATCCTCATTAGACGAAAATCCCAAAGGTCTCGATGTGTTCCGCACTAAACTGGAGTGCTATAAGATATATCCTGGGATATGGAGTACGATAGCCTATACCTCTGTTTTCTTTCCATAAAGTAGGACGTATGGCGCTGAATTCGAGACACGAGAGCATCAGAATCTAATTCATCTTGAGATGGAATGAGAGACGTTTCAATGTCACTCAAGGCCGCGAGTTCCCTGAAACGGATGATCAGCTTCTTGGATGGTCAATGACAGAAACATCGAAGATAGACTACCTGTCATCTGTTTCTGTATTGCTGTCGATCTTTTCCACTCCAAAATCATATAACATCTCGATAAGATTTTGTATAGGTTTACAAGAGCTCTGCGCAGGTGTCAGTCAAAGAGAGTGGCCCACTAGGCTTATTCTGCTCACCTTGTAAGACCTGAGAATGTTACATATATGAGAGGCGAAAGGTGCAAGGGGATCGTCAGCTCGTTGTGCTCTCGTGCGCAGATTGATCAAAGCATATGCGGAAGGCTGAAATGCCCCTACAGAGTGCGGATATGGCTGCATTTCAGGGCAAGGATCAGAAGATGATAGATCGCCAAAGAGGGAACAAAGGTGGAGGGAAAACAGTATTGGAGGTGCTCGTTTGGCCCTTTTGTATACGATTGCCAAAGGCCTAAGTTAATCAGTTGAAGATTATAGAATTTAGATACTTCTGACATATCCTTCCGATGTGCATTACGCATGTAAGACTATGTGAGATGTCTGCCTCTACGACAAGAAGGATGCAGCTTGCTATTCGCGGCACCGGATACCCCTGAACGCGAATTGATGTCTCCGAAATACTGACGAAAAGTACTTATAAGTTAACGTCGCTAACCAGATGTCAAAAGGGTACCACAAGGTCCAAGCATTGCTTTCTTGGACAAATTGCGTCTTTGGGTGTAGACCCAGCTCGACACCGAATAAGAACTGCCATGAAAACGAACTCTTGCTCTTGATATTCTCATGCTCTAGATTTGAAGACCGGTACGGTTTGCCACATGTCCACCGTAGTAAGTTTAGGAAAATTTCAGTATTCAGCGGTCCGAAGCGAGTTATACCGAGCAGGGGTAAGTGGTAATGCAGGAACGGTGTACCAACGCCCTGACGGGGAGCATTTTGGTTCCTTCCTGGCGCCCACGGTGAGATTCGGAGCTGAAATTCGAAAGTGGGCGGGGTGAGCTTCCCTTCAAAAATACGGGGAAAGCTTGTAAACATGTGTTCGATGTCGATGACTCAAGTTGAGTCGAGTTGAGTCGGAGATAGTTATTCCCCGGGCTGTGTGAGAGATGTCTGTTGCTGTAGTGTATTGCCAGAAGAATCGAAAACCATCCGAACTCGCCACCTCTGTCTTGCGCTAGAGCCAGACCTTATGATAAATTGTGGTTCGACAGCTGGGACGGACTCTGGCGCCACTGGATCGATCACCTGAATGCAACGCTTCGACATTTCCTGGTTGATTATGATATTGATAACTGACAAGGTTTTCTTGTTGTAGGCTCCTTTTGCAGTACAGAGTCTCTAAGGATGTGGCGAATGAAAATCAAGATAGCATGTTGAGCCAAGCCAAATGAGTATCGAGACAGAGGCTTTGTCCATTGAATGAATATCCCGTCTGGAATTTGGATAGATGTCGCGTTTTGAATCATAGACGAGAAACGAGGATACCCCGAAGAATGGAAAAGAGTGGCAATAGGAAGAGCAGTCGTGTCGGAAAAACGGGCCGCCAAGGGATAATATCAAAAAAAGTCGATGCCAAAGCTGCCATTTTCATGCAGTTTTGTAACTCAGCGCAAAAAACAGCGCAAAATAGGATATATAATTCATCTCTTCCGATATCTGGAAGTGGCCTCGGAGTAGGATTACAAGCCATAAAGAAGATCAGCAAGCTTCCGGAAACTATCTCGCTACCTCGCAAAGATCCATCATATACCCAAACTAGGAATAAACCTTCACATTCACACTCCGCACGTCATCAGAGAAGGGAAACATTTGTATACCGGTGTATGTTCAGCCATGGGAACATAAATCATAGTGAGGACTTGATTTTCTTTCTTGGAGTCTATTTTCTAAGCTCTCTAAGTTCGTGAAGTTTCAAGAAACACACGGTTACAGTAAATAATTTAGAGATGTACCGTGTTCATTGCACCGACAAGAAGAAGTTAAAACGAGCTGTCCACTAAAATAAGTCAACATTAAATAAATAACTATTACCGTATTAAACATCAATGTCCAGATCCATAACGTGGTGACACTTGCAGACTGCGGTATACATGAAAGGCGGAGAGTATAACATCACCAGGTAAGCCCTACCATGCCTGGAATTGTGATCCTAAAAAATGCACTATAGTCAGAACTCGGAAATCCTGGGAAAGACGCCGCTGAGACCACCGTGACCGCCATGGATCACGGATAAGTCGCATAGAAGGACTTCATTTATTTATTTTGGGCAGGTCTCGAAGGTCTCGTCGGCGATAAAACAAAACGCACCGATTATTCCTAAGGTTACAACCCCCGCAATTATGGATCTTAAGAAAGTTGCAGTTTGCGACGACACACCACCATTTGGCTTGTTGCTGTTGACACTGGACCCAGAACCAGAGGCGGAGCTCGAGCGAACGCTGGTAGGAAGGGTACTCGCAGCCTGAGTAGGCTGAGTCCCAACGCTACCACTGCCTACAATGACAAAAGTACCGTTGGATGGAATGCCGTTGACCACGACAAACACCATAGCCGGCCCAGGTTGGAAAATGTTAGGGTTGGGAGGCATCTGAGCGGTATGCAAGGTAAGGGACCCGTCAGAGTTGACAGTAAAGGTGTTGTTCAACTGGAGGAACCTCTGCCCCATATTCATTCCGTGAGTAGTCCAGCCGGGTCGGACAACAACCACAGTGGTGTTACCAGCTGCATCGTTACCTGAGCCAGAGTACGAAGACGCGGGAACGGTTATATCGAATGAACTACCACCGTAAGAGAGAGTCGAGGGGATACCAGACGGGACAGGACGAGTGGTGGCTGAAAAGTAAGGTGGGTAGAATATTTCAGCCTGGTACTGGGTGGGGAAGATTGTGGTGAGGTTGACATCAACATTGGGGTTAGAACCGGCGATAAGGACCGACGCATCGGGCAAAAGGATAGCCGAAGAGTGGTAGAGACGGGCAATATTGGAAGTGGAGAAGCCAGCGTTCGACCACCGGTGACCAGCAGGAGCATTAGGATCATACAAAGCGGGAGTGCCCACAGGCCCAGAGGCCAACGACATTCCGAAAGGCATCTGGCTATACGATAAAGTCGTCCCTGTACTGGTAGCGTATCCAGCGGTTCCGTTCAAGCCACCGTTAACGACGAGCATTTTTCCATCAGGAAGGATGATGAACTGGCCCATAGTACGACCTTCGAGCATGTCATCGTCTTGGATGTAGACAGGCGCTGAACCATCTACTGGTTCGGGGGTAATGCGCTGACAATCCTTTGAAGCCGGATACAGCCAAGTGTTGGTATTTGGAAACGAGTAATTACCCCAAAACGCATCAGGCATATCAGAACCCCCACAAAAGATTACGGTGGGCGTATAGTCGTTAGCAGGAGTAAGGGGAAGCATCGCAACAGCTCCAGTTGCTGGGTACACACGAACGACTTTGCCAGGCATATCCGGGAGATCGGTCTCGGTGTTGGTACTCGGATCCCAAAGCACTGTGAACATTGGAAGAACAAAGAAAAGGATTAGATGAAAGAAAGCGTACTAGTTGAGTAATTGGCTTGAACAAGCATTTTACCAGACGCCATCAGATATGTGTGCGCGTACGCATTCAAGCCTGAAGTTTTACCCATAAAGTTCATAACAGTCGCACCACGTCCGTTATTTGGGTAGAATTCAAAGGTAGACTGGGCAGCACCTCCTTCATTGAAAGGATCGGTATTGGGAGTGTTGCGGTTTATATAACCTCCGTTGACAAATCCACCGATGAGTACGACGGTTCCATCGCCTAGAGGCTCGGTACCAGCGTACCAGCGCTTCTCCAGCATAGATAAAACGTCAGGATTGTCGAACCACTGGCAATTGGAAGAGCTGAAATCATCAGAGTCCGTGCAAGGATTTAGCACGCGGATAGATTTTGAACCATCATAGTCCTGATAGGTCGCATCGAACGACGCGGCCCCTTGTCCATTCGGAACTGACCCAATACCTCCACCAGGTGCGATAGCGCCATTCCCGCCAAAGGTGACATATGATCCATTGGGCAGATGCATCCCAGAAGCGCAGAACGAGTTGGTCTTGATATCCATAAGCTGGACTTGGTGTGTGTTGAAGTCCCTACATAAATTGAGAACGGCGAGTCCACGTTAAAAAATCTCAACCCGCACCATACCGCACCCCATGCAGGATGGCCATTGATCTGCGCAGCGTTCCCTTCCGCTTTATCGATGATGTAGACTTTATCCTTGTTACCCACAAACATCTACACATATGACTTCTAGACAAGGTTAAAGCAAGAAATATTGAAGCGACAGACCATCATGGCGCTGACTTGTGTGTTTCCAGCATCCGCGAAGGTGCCAACTTGCGCGGCTATTGTCGGGCTTGCCAGACCTAAAGCCAGTAAAAATAGGGGAATCATCGACGGAATTTCGTGAATTTGGCGAGTACTGGATTCGTGGCTGGATTAACGGCGATATTTTGGATCCGACAAGAAAAGGAGAAAGAAAAAAAAAGAAAGAACGTAGATGGTTGTGGTCAAAAGCCAAGAGCCGGTGAAGCCGTGCCGCGCCAAGACCAAAGGTTTGCTCATCGGCGTGTCTCGTGCCCAACCCTCAACCTCACGGTCATCAATGTCCGAGCCTTATGTTGCGTTTTACACAAGTTGAAGTTCAATAGTTTACAAGTTTGCACAAATCTCGTTCGGATAGGTCTGCTTAACCAATTCCTAAAAACAAAGTAGATCTCGATTAGCACAGCCACTAGTCCCAAAACTGCTGCTTGTGCGGAGATACATAACGCTTTGACTTTTTGGGTAGCGAAAACTTTCTCGTCGCTATTGTACTAGTCTCAGTTTCCGTTCATCAAATTTTCAAGCCAGGGTACAGCAAAAAATATCTGCTTATCAACGCGCAGTGTCACCAAAGTTCAGCATCTATGTCAAAATAGCTTGCGCGGTACTTCGGTTTCCAGACTATCACCCTTTGCACGACTTACAAATGTCGTGTACCTCATAACAGCACAGATCATAATCAACTAAGGAGTTTAACTCCATGAATCAATTGAATATAATATCGAGAAGATACTGCCAAATCTCCCCGTATTTAACGGTGCTCTCTATCCGCGAACCGGTCTTCCAAAATGGCACTCGGTATCTCAGTTGGTTCCCTGATTTGCGGCGTCATGAATACGCATACGGACTTCTCGAGTAGAAGATGATATATCTCGTTTGACGCTCCGATTCTTCGCTCGCGCAAGTGTTCGAGTTTCATCCTGTTTCATCGGGTGGGTTGGGATCGCGTGCGGAGTTTCAACTGCAAGCGCAGAGTGCTCACATTCGGCTGGTTTAAACCCTAGGGGTAATCGCGCTCGGATCGCCCACTGGTTACTCAGGATAGTTCGAAGGTTCCGAAGAGATCAGTTTCGACTATAAGTGTACGTATCCTACTATAGTCTTATATCCCCGTACCATTATTATACGGCCGCTCAAGTATTATGCCTTGTGGATCAAGTGTAGATACGCTCGTACGAAACCGTACGTAGAACCTTACAAAAAAATTTGACCTATTATTTTACCGCCAGCCTGACTCAAGGATCCTTCCCGGGGCAGTCTTGGAAAACGCAGAAGCCTGAAGATAGACGGCTTCAATGAGTGACGTCAGTATTTACACTCCTTTATTGCGGTACCGCCGTTGTCTGTTATCTGACACTTCATCTGGACAACCCGCGCCGTCAAGGAGTCAAGGACCACTGCCCCCTCCGCTTAGGTACGGGTATAAAATCAGTAGAGCTCCCTTGAATTATCCTTCCTAATGACAGCTTCACTATTATCCCTTGCAGGATTGCTAGGCCTCCTGCTCTTATTTATCCATCGATCCCATCTCAATACCAGGAAACGGAGTCACTATCCCCCTGGCCCTCAAGGAAGCTTCTTCGCGGGAGTCCGGGATCAGCTTTCTTCGTCTCCGTGGACGATTTACGCGAAATGGTCTGAATACTACCAAAGTAGATGTTGACCCCGGTTCATCATCCAAACTGGCTGGCTTATCATTGCTCTAGGTCCTGTCATTTCATTCTGGGTATATAATGTTCGCACGATAGTCTTGAATGACCACACCTCTGTCCGGGAATTACTCGACAGACGAGCAAACATCTACTCCGATCGTCCAAAATCTTGGATGTATCATGAACTCTGCGATCGGGGAAAATCCGTGTTCAATATCTCCTCCCTCGATAGTAGGCATTCAAAATACCGAAGGCTTTTAAAACACGGCCTCAGCGGTCGTGCAATCAGGGAGTATCACGAACTATTAGAGAGCGAGGCACACTCCTTTGTTCAATCTCTTGCCCGAGAACCTGGAAAGTTTCAGCATCATTTAAGAAGGTAAGCCGCACTGAAGCCACCGTACTGTTCTAATTTACCGCAGAAACGCAGCAGCAGTTATCATGAAAGCAGCCTATGGCTATACCGTGAGTGAGGAGAACGATCCTTTTATTGGTATAGCAGAAGAATCGGCCAAAATTTCAGGCTGGGCTCTTGCTCCCGGCCGTTGGATAGTCGATTACTATCCCATTGGTAAGTCACTGGGCCCGAAGCTCTAACTTAAAGCTGATATCGCGTACTTAGTACGCTTCATTCCGTCTTGGTTCCCCTTCGCTGGATTTAAACGTCAAGGTGACCAATGGAGACGGCAGTTAAATTCTCTGTCGGACGTACCTCATAACTGGGTCAAAATGCAGATGGTGGGACTGGATTTCGGCCTCTCAGTGCCAGTGGCTATACAGCTTACTCTTGACTATGTAGGAACGCGGAACCCACATAGAGTCATTTACGTCGCGACTTATTCGACCCAGCCCCAGCGGTCCCGGGGGCTCAAACACCGCAGATGCTGAGTCAGAGGACCTGATAAAATGGGCCGCTGGAGGGCTTTACGCTGGGGCATCGGACACGGTGGGTCCAGGCTTTTCTGATTTGTTCAAGCGCTGTGTCTTAACCTGTCGTCTCTCAGACAGTGTCAGCATTAACATCTTTCATTCTGTTGATAGCTCTTTACCCGAATATTCAAAAACAAGCTCAACAGGAAATTAGTAATTTTTGTGGCCATCGTCGGCAACCCGCCATAAATGATTTACATGATCTACCCTACCTCAACGCTCTCTTCAAAGAGGTGCTACGATACGCACCTGTCGCTAATATCGGTAGGCCTTTCTTTTCAAGGCGTTGGATCTCCAAGTGACAAATCCTGCCAGCCTTACCGCATAGAGTCATTCAAGACGATGTTTACCAAGGCTACCAAATTCCCAAGGACAGTACCGTTATAGTAAATACATGGTAAGACCTATTTTTTCTCTATACTTACGGGCCCGGCGTCTCAACCAACCTCCAAGGGCCATCTTCCACGATCCCGCTTTGTATCCCGAACCTTTTGAATTCAACCCTCACCGCTTCATCGATAACGCAAATATCCGGACAGCTGATGTTAATCCAGATCCAAGAGGCTTCGCTTTTGGTCATGGTAAAAGGTCTTGCCCAGGTATAGCTTTCCCGATGCCGGTCTGCTGAATCTGACGCTCACACTGTTTGATTTCAGGCCTTCAATTCGCAGAGATATCAATACTGCTTATAATGTCGCGAGTCATTTCAAACTTCGAAGTGTCGGTTCCTGCAGGAACGGTGCCGCCGGTCGAGTTCACCTCTGGAATTACGAGGTGTGCATATTTGTTTTTTCTACTATACTTGTAGCTCATCGAGTTTTTAGTCACCTTAAACCATTCGAGCTATCCATACGGCTTCGAAAGGTATGATGTAGGCTTGGCCGGATTGTTGCTTCCAGTAGTTCCTGACCTAATAATGTATTCTATCTGTTCCTAATAATGTCATTATAATAACTACAACTTCGGTAAGATACTACATACGAGAGTATATATATATACATTCATAACGACGTTCAGTAAAAATATATGCTTGTGGAGGACTCCGAGGAGGCCCGAACGGGTAAGTCATCTGAGAGATTCAAGCAAACAAGATGTCCCCGTCAAAAACTTTGAATGACCCATGTACTTGTACCGTCGGGATCCACGACAATACAGTGAACTGCCCCGCGGGGCCCCGCATCCCGTTCAGTTTACTTTGTTGACACTTGCGTTCGTCTCGAGGTACTGGTACTGTAGACTTTGCATTATTACAGCAATTACAAGATCTGAATTCTGTGCAAGTATGAAAGGAGATAGATATGTTTGAAGTGATGCCCAATTAAATAATGGAAAGAGTCGCAACCGTCACTCCAGTCATTCGGAAACTATAGGAGAAACCATACGAGTATATATGCTGCCAGACATTCTCAAGCTGAAGATCGTCTGTAGAGCAAGGTAACATCACGGAATAGACTCGTAAAGAGGCGTCTCCGCCTATGGGTTGCGATACTAGTAGTACCAGTATTTTCCACGAATGAACTCGTGTCGGTCGCCAACGTCGTTTGCTTCTGCAGCTTACATACACTCTTAGAACTCGAGGATGAAGATGAAGACGAAGACGAGGTAGAGTCCGATCCGCCGGACCCAGCAGCGGGGGACGTGCTGGCCGATCCAGCAGCAGACGCCGACCCGGACGCATCCCCAGAGACAGAGGTACCTGCAGCGTCCCCTCCAGCAAATGCTGCTACCGGGGGTCCAGGGAATATATATGGTGCTGCTCCAGGGTCATAAATCTAAGAATAAGAAGCGTTAACATACACTCGTAATTGAGGAGGAGAAAAAAGTACATCAGGATCATAGATACCAGGATCAGTGTCCGAGTATGCGCCTGGTAGCAGGCAAAGCTCGTCTTCCGTAGGACCTCCTGTCTGACTTCCGCCAACCTGCAGCTGTGAGCAAGCAGGATAGAACTCGGCTGTCAATGAGACATTAGCGATCGATCATTCACTCCCATTCTTCATATGACTGACCTCCTCCCACAGAGACAGCTAGTTGCAACCCCAAGATTTCATGTCGTATGATATAGTTTCCGGGAGCAAGTGTTGAAGGAAGGGTCACATTGGCAGGAGAACCTTCCATTACTGCCTGTTGAGCCCATACACCTGAGCTTACTTGTCCAACTTGTGCGATTTTGAACCATTTTGATTGCGAGGAGTTGTATTGTGAACAGGGTGTGCTTCCACAGGAAGTCATATAAGTAAGCATGGGGCCTGATTACCTGTAAGTAAACCTGCATATGTATTAAACTAGGTGTAAATCTCCCCTGTATTATGTGGCCAATTCTAAGTTTTAGGACCAACAGGAATAGAGCGATTTTATTAGATTTTGGAAAGGGTTTATTTTGAAGAAGTACAGACCTGATTATCTCCTCCACGCCAGTCAAATGCTAATGAGTCGCCAGGATTCGCAGTAGCCACATCTGCGGCGAGCTGAGCACTTAAGCCACAGTTAAGGTCTGGATTCGAAGTGCCTTTGACTGGGGATATGTCGGAAACTTGACGGATAACGCTGGGGTGGCCTGGGCACCAGGGACATTTCCCGAGTAGGTCTTACCGTTGATAGTGAGTGCGGCGAGGTATCCATGTGCAGAAACAGAGGACACTACACAACAAACAGTCCAGAAGAAGCCGATTGCAACTTTCTTCATGGGATTATGGGTTATTGTAGCGAGCTAGAGTTGGGAAGTCACAAAGAGCGAGTTCTAGCCCAGCTTTTGAGTTCGAATGCCTCGTGGTTCAGGGTCTTCCAGACTTGCAGCATGTTCAACGGCTTACATTTGAAGAAATGCAGCGCGCGCTTAAATAGGGCGCTTAAGAGTTATCGATTGATCGAGTCACCAAAATTTTGGATGTGGTGGTTATTTCTCAAGTCCAAACGGCCATCATCTCTATTATCTTTGACCAGGGTCTCTCGTCGATACGTTTCCACAAACTCTCAAGATACAGCCATGTCTACGGTCAACAAAACTGCCCATCCTTTTGATAAAGGCCGACTAGAAGCTCTGCTGAGTCGCAGGTTCTTTTACGCTCCTGCGTTCGAGATATATGGCGGTACGGTGTTGAATAAACATGAGTATACCTTGAAATATTGACATTTCCTCTAGGTGTTGCTGGTTTATATGATTATGGTCCATCCGGTTCATCTCTCCAAGCAAACATCATAGCAGAATGGCGCAAACATTTTATTATCGAAGAAGGCATGCTCGAACTCGATACTACCGTCATTACCCCTGCTTCTGTGTTCGAGACGTCTGGTCATGTTGCGCGGTTCGCAGACTGGATGGTGAAGGACGTGAAAACCGGAGATGTTATCCGTGCCGACCATCTTGTAAAAAATGTTCTGGAAGGCAGGTTGGCTGGAGATAAAGAGGCAAGAGGTCAAGCCGCGGCGCCTGTGAAAGAGGATGAGAAGGATAAAAAGAAGAAGAAAAAGATGGCCAAGGGCGCTGCAGTGCAGCTGGCTGATGATGTAGTGAAGAGTTATGAGGTTACATTGGCGCAAGTACGTGTTCAACTAGTTCATGCATTCTAGCTACTCACCCTATCACAGCTAGACAACTTCTCTGGCCCCGAGTTGGGTGAACTTTGCCGAAAATTCGACATCAGAAATCCCGACACGGATAACGAAGTCACAGAGCCTCAAGAGTTCAACCTTATGTTTGCTAGCAGTATAGGGCCTACTGGTCAGCATCCTGGGTGAGTCTCATGCTGGAGCGATTTCCAATTTTCTCGCAAGAGGTTTTGACTCGGTCACGTCCTTTTAGGTACCTCCGCCCGGAAACCGCACAAGGCCATTTCTTGAACTTTTCGCGTCTTCTCGATTACAACAATGGACGCATACCGTTCGCGTCTGCTCAAATAGGCCGCTCCTTCCGAAACGAAATATCACCTCGTGCTGGTCTTCTTCGTGTCCGTGAGTTTACCATGGCCGAAATCGAACATTTCGTCGATCCAGAAGATAAATCCCACCCAAGGTTCAAGGAGATACGCGAGGTAGTACTGGTGCTTTTGGATAGACACGTGCAGGCATCTGGTAATACCACGACTATCAAAATGAGCATCGGGAGGCTGTAGAGAAGGGCATAATCGCCAACGAGACCCTCGCATACTTCATGGCTCGAATTTACTTGTTCTTGCTCAAAATAGGCATTAATCCTGACCGCCTCCGGTTCAGGCAACACATGGCAAACGAGATGGCTCACTATGCCACCGATTGTTGGGACGCTGAAGTACACAACTCGACTGGCTGGACAGAGTGTATTGGTTGCGCTGATCGGGCAGCCTACGATCTCACAGTGCACTCAGCAAAGACAGGTCATCCTCTAGTGGTCCGAGAGGCTCTAAAGCAGCCTATCATCACGGAGAAGGAAATGCCAGAATTCAACAAGAAAGTCTTGGGCAAGACGTTCAAGCAGGACGCAGGCTAATACAAAAGCACGTAGAAAGCTTGGATGAAAAGGCACTGCTTAAGCTGAAGGATGAACTTGCCAAGGGGTTCGTAAGCGCTGTTGCTGCCCACCCGGGACTCGCATTTCGACTTATCACTTCATATCTACCCCCACAGCTCCACTTCCATCACAATCGATGGCAAGACATTTGAGATATCCCCTGAACTGTTGCGAGTAGAACGCCGAACTTTCAAACAGTCTGGTAAGTTTCTTACCCGGCGATGACAAAGTAGCGATACTTATCGTGACGTTCCCTTACCTTGCCAGTACGTGAATATACACCGAATGTCATCGAGCCATCTTTCGGTCTTGGCCGAATCCTGTATATGTTACTGGAGCATACTTATTGGAGCAGAGAGCAAGATGTTGAACGAGGGGTATGTCCATCTCGAACAGCTTGTCATTCAGTCATGATTTTAATTTCCTCCATTAACCCTTTCGTCCTCCTCATCCGTTGCTAAATCTGGACGTTTGGGATTAGGTGCTGTCTTTACCACCGGTGGTAGCACCAACCAAAGTTCTTATCGTTCCATTAAGTGCCAAAGAGGAGTTTGATCCTCTGGTGCGCGAAGTGTGTACGTGAAATTCCCCTTTACCCTTCATATTGTGCTTCGTGCTTGGTTGCATGCTGACGAATTCATGAATGGAACGAGGGCTGTTACCCATTTTTCATTTCATGTCATCCTTATGACCATTTCCTTGGACCCATTCTTGGCCCATCTTGCATAGTCTGCTAGTCCTTTCATGCTGATGGTACTCTTTAGCCTCAAAACTTCGTCGATCAGGTGTCTTCTCCCGCGTAGATGACTCCAATACCTCTATTGGAAAACGATATGCTCGAAACGATGAACTTGGCACTCCCTACGGCGTCACCATAGATTTTGCTTGTAAGTTTCGAGATCATTTTCTACGCATGTGATTTTCCTTGTCTCATTAATTCGGTTTCTTACAACAGCGGTCCAGAATAGAACCATGACTCTTAGGTGAGCGAACACTCAACAGTTGAAAATATCTCGTTGACCACTGCTCTCGCTAGGGAACGTGATACGATGGACCAGCGAATCGGGTCGATTGACGAGGTCATTGCGACGGTAACGGATCTGGTCGAGGGCAACATTGATTGGGCTGAGGCATGTCGGAGATTGCCTGCATATGACGGCGTTCAAGCCATCGACTGAAACATGTTAAAGCTGTAAGTCAACTTCGTAGTAACTACTCGTTTTTGCCGTCATTTTGATTTCGTATGTCAGGGTCAAGGAAGGTTTATTATCATAAAAGCCGATGCGGGTTGCATCCTGTTGCATCGGATCGTTATAACACCCAGGGGCAGGATATCCGTAATACGATTCATTCAACGATAAAACAATTTCACTTGAATACTGAACGCTTGAACATCCAGCGGTAATCTTACGCAGTCGAAGAATGAAGCACGTTTTCTTTACCACTTGGACTTTGTGCTGTCGTTTCTTTCTTAATTCGGACGTCGGAGGGCGTAAACGCCTTTATACCCGAGGACCAAGCCACAGGAGATGGAGGCACAGATGATTCGATTTCTGAACTTATGAAGAGCTAAAGCCAAGTGCGATTTGTTTCATACTTTATCGGTATGTGGCCCCAGGTGGCCCCCAGCGGAATCGGAGATCGTGTCCAGAGTGCTGAGTGGTGGTCGCCAGCAAAGTCGGAGATATCATATCATCGTTGTTGGAGTGCGAGCACTTGAAATAAATTTTCACATCGCAACTCTGGCTAAGTTTACTTACCCATAGTCGGAACTTCCTCGACTCAGGTTGGGAAGAAAGTTAATTACTCGGCATGGGCGAAGTTCTAAACCGCCGGCTTCAGCAAACACGGTAATCCGTTTGCGCGCGCGCTCAAAATCAGTTGCCCATACGTATATAAGAGACTCCTCAGTTTGGACAAGGCCCTAGTTTTCAAGCTGAGAAGCACACTAGTAGCTTGATTTCGAGCGTAAACTATAAAACTCGTGGGTCACCCCATGAATCTGTTCGGACATCGAACTACCTAGAAGGTACTTGGGAAACCGAATTGGCCTCACTGCAAAGTTAATGTTTAATGGTTAGATTTTGAAATTGAGGGAGGTATGTGTGCATCTTGAGGGTTATCGCAGAAAATAGTAAAAGGGTTCACAAGAGCAAACGCTTTACATCGTTATACTGAGACCGAAAAAACGATGCAGCCCCGGTGGGTCAAAAAAAGACTTGGGATCAATACTGCGGCTAGGGTTGGATTATCGCGAGAGGATTTCTTGACATAGACGGCACTTTGCCATATCATAACACGTGTAGGTTCCAAGTAACTTTCCAACCACCCAGCTAGAGGAATCAGACATGAATTTCTGAAATTCATCAGATGACGAAAGGACAACGTTGGGAATTTGCAGGTGGTCGTGTCCATTCATCATATCGAGATTTTGAACTAGAGAGAGAGAAAAAGATCGCCGCTCAAATGAGAGAATATATTATTATTTTGCAAAGTCCACCAATCAGCTCTGTGAGGTGTAGCGGCAGAATGCCAGTGAGGATAGAGCGGGGTGTGTTGAGCCTAGGAGAAAATCGTGGTTAGCATTAGCCAAATTAACAGGAAGCTAAAAGAGCATCGATGGGGTGGCACTGGGTAGGATGGCCATGCAACTAGCGAGCAAGCCAGGTCATACTACGTAAGTACTCGGGAGACCAGGGCAAGCAATAAAGCCAGTTTAGAGGTTCGAAGGCTGGTTGGGCTATTTCTGAAAAAGTAAGTAGAGGTAAAGGGGAAATACGCTCACTCTAGTGGGATGGTGGCAAACAGAAATGAATGAGACTGTATAATTTGCAAAATTAAGACCCCCAAAATTCAAACAAGGCAAAGTACCTTGATGATAACCCGCCGCCTCGTGTAAGGCATTTCCAGTTTTCTCGTCTCTGCTTCGGTAGTTACCGTAAGAATACTGTATACAACACTGGGAAGATCTTGTGGTGGCCATGCGTTTTGAATCTACAATTGCTTATCGTAACCGGGACGGAGATGTTGTTACGGCCAATGTGAAGATCGTAGATCTATGAGCCAGCAGGGTCACGTGTTAATTTCCAATGCGAGAATAAATTATAAAAGCGTACCTCGCCGCGATATTTTTATTCCTCACCCTCTCATCGCCAGAGCCCCTTACCACTCACTACTTCAGCGTCCCGTTTTTTCGCTGTCTTTTCGCTTCTCGCGTCTCTCTGCTATTATCTTTCGAGAAATCTTTTAATAATGGCCACACATAACAATGGACGACTTGTTGCTTTACCAAGTCTTTCGAATGGTCTAAACACGCTCCCAAAGGCGACAAGTATGTCGAACCTACCGGTGCACAACAATATGTTCGTAACATCGCCAGCACATATGCAGGAGCGCACAAAGGTACGTTGTTATAGCGCTGGAGGCGAATCCCACATCAATTCGTTTTCTTTGTAGCTTCAACAAGCTCTGCACAACAATCACTCACAAAAAATGTCTCTACCATATGGAGTCCAGTATGTCTCGTTGTAATATGTCCTTTTCATCTAAATC